>JAVKPL010003740.1:0-204077 GCA_032173675.1 Gastrolobium villosum
ACTCCATTTCTTGCTTTGGACAGCTTCTTCAAAACTCACTGGCTCACAATCAGCAAAAAGGCAAAACAAAGTGAGATTATCTTGATTTTCTGTTACCTCATAAAGTCCTTGCAAGCTCATGAAGCGTGGTGCTCTTTCGCTAGAACTTCCAGATGACAGTGGTTCTTGTTGTTGACTTCTGATTGGTGAAGTTGGGGGAGTCATGCTCTCTTCTCTTTCTTGCTCCATCCTTGGTTGCTCCATCTTTTCATCTTCCATCAAATTGGGAAGTAAGTTGTTGTTTTCATCATGTAGACCCCAATTCCATTCTTCTTCTTCATTAAATTCCACATCTCGGCTAATAATGGTCTTTTAATTGTTAGGATTGTAAAGTTTATAGCCTTTAAGATTAGAGTCATAACCAATGAAGATGAGCTTCTCACTTTTGTCATCAAGCTTGGACCTTTTATCATCATGGATATGTGCATAGGCTGTGCTTCCAAACACTCTCAAGTGGGAGATCCCAGGCTTTCTTCCACTTCATGCATCTTGTGGTGTCTTTCCCCATACGCTCCTTGTTGGCGAGCGGTTTAAAAGGTAGACTGCAGTTGCAACAGCTTCAGCCCAGAACTCCTTTGGCATCTTTTTGCTCTTGAGCATGCTCCTTGCCATGTTGAGAATGGTTCTATCTTCCTTTCAGCTACTCCATTTTGTTGCTGGCTTCTTGGAATGGTTAAAGGCCTTCGGATTCCATTATCATCACAAAATTCTAGGAATTCTTTAGAAGTGAACTCTCCACCTCGATCGGATCACATTGCTTTGATCTTCAATCCATTTTCTTTCTCTACACTAGCCTTGAACAAGACTCCAAACACTTCCTATTTTTGTTTTAAAAATACACCCATGTCTTCCTTGAGAAATCATCTATAAATAGAAGAAAGTAATTACTCTTACCGAGTGAGCTTGGCTTCAATGGTCTACAAACATCTGTATGTATGTGCTCGAGCGGATTGTTGGCTCTTGACGAGGCCTCTTTCGGAAAGCTCTTGAGACATTGCTTCCTAAGTAAACATCCTTCACAAAGCTGGTCAAGTTGACTGATGGAAGGCAATCCTTTCACCATCTCCTTATTGTATAGTAACTCAAGACCACTAAAGTTGAGATGTCTGAATCGCAGATGCCACAACCAAGATGCATCCTTGAAGCAGGCTTTGAGACACTTTGTAATATCATGTTGGATGTTTAGCAAAAACATTCTATTTCTTGACATAGGCACTTTAGCAATCAAGTTGTTTTGAATGTCTCTTAAAGAGAGAGTATTATTCTTTAAGTGAACATCATACCCTTTCTCCAAGAGTTTCCCCAGACTTAAAACATTATTTTTCATGTTGGGCACATAGTAGACATTAGAAATAAATTCATGTCTCCCATCTTTTAATCGGATAAGGATTTCACCTTTGCCTTTCATCTCCGAATGAGACATTTCCATTTATTGATTCATCAAGTTCCATGAAAATGTTTATCTTACCACACATGTGATTACGTGTCCCCGAGTCTAGATACCATGCATTCTCTTGGTCTCTTGCAATGTCATTGCGTACCATCAACAGAGTGCTATCTTCTTGACTTTTCTCTTCCACATAGTTTGTCTTCTCCTCAATCCTCTTTGTATGGGCTCTACATTCCGAAGCATAATGGTCGAACCTTTGACAGTTGTAGTACTTGATTTGTGATTTTTCACGCCTCAGTTGGAAGCTACCTCTTCCACGACCTCTTGTTGAGCTTTCTCCTCGATCTTCATGGGCATAGTTGTTGTTGAAGCCTCCTCTTCCACTTCCACGACCTCTTCCCCGACCACGATATCCTCCTCGTCCTCTTGTGTTGCCAAAGTCTTTATCCTTTTCTTTGGAGTTAAGCTGAGTCTTAAGTAGTTGTTCACCAACCCCTTTCTTCTTCTTTTGCTTCTCCTCATATGCTTGTAAAGAGCCCAAGAGTTGCTCTATTGTCATATCTTCTAAATCTTTTGTTTCTTCTATAACAGTGACAATATGATCGAATCTCGAATCTAAAGATCGCAAATTTTTCTCCATAATTTTTACATCATCAAACTTTTCACCATTTCTTTTTAATTGATTAGTCACCGTCAAGACACTAGAAAAATAATCGGAAATACTTTCGGCATCTTTCATGTGTAAAGTTTCAAACTCACCCTTTAGTTTTTGTAGTCGTACCTTCTTGACCAGATCGGCATCCTTGTAAGATGTTTTTAGCTTCTCCCACGCTTCCTTTGCGGTAGTTGCCTCCAAAATCTTCTCAAAAGCATCCTCATCCAATCCTTGATAGATGAGATAGAGAGCTTTCTTGTCTCTCTTTCTTGAATCCTTCAAACTATCCCTTTGGGCTTGGGATAAAATAGCTCCTTCTTGTGGCTCATCGTAGCCTTTCTCCACTACCTCCCACACATCTTGTGATCCAAGGAGGGCTTTCATCTTGATACTCCAATTGTCATAGTTGCTCTTGGTGAGAAGAGAGACTTAGAAAGGAACCATGTTGCTACTTGCCATCTCTCTAAAAAAATGATCTTAAGGCTCTGATACCACTTTGTTGGGAGGAGGATATTTGAGAAAAGGAAAATTTAGAGAAATTTGGAAAAAGAGAATACTTTTTACTACTAAACTCTTGGTTATTCTTGGCTTGATACAAAATGGTAAAGAACTCACCTATTTATAATAGTACCACCCTTTAACCAATGGCTAAGATTGTGCCATCACAATTCACATCTAAGGGCTACAAATTGTCTTCTAGAGAATTCTCTATAAACTCCTATACTAGACATTTATTATAGTCTCTAGTTTCAACCATTCTATGGAGATATCAAGAGACACACCTCTTGAATACTTGTGCCATACAAAAAACTACTAAAGACTATTCTAGAATTTGGGCCAACTAACTATTAACCCAAAACAAGTTTATTTTTCAACATATATATATATATATATATATATTTTTACCAAAGAAAAAAAAATAGCAAACTGCATCATCTTTGTTGTAACTATTGCTTTATATTTATTTTTTTGGCTGGTAAGGTTTCAAAGAAGGGAATACAGCTTGTTGTGGAGGTGGGCCTTACAGAAGAGATTTTAGTTGTGGAGGGAAAAGGGAGATTAAAGAATATCAGCTATGTAACAATGTTAATGACTATGTGTTCTTTGATTCTTTACATCCCACGGAGCATGCTGCTGAGCATTTCGCCAAGTTAATGTGGAGTGGAAATAGAGATGTCATTGAATCTTACAATCTGAAACAGTTGTTTGACATTTGAAGACTAGCTACTTAAATGTAGTCCGTCACAGAATAAAATAAAATAAATTCTAAGGTTATTATTATTCTATGTATAATTGCATATTTTGTACTATAAATAATTATATAAACAACATAATAAAATGGATTAATGGATCACATTTCAAACTTCTGATCATGCATGGTCTTCTATGTTAATAGAAATGGCAAAATAGAATCATATTTGAAGATTGAACAGGTATGCAGTAACTATATAGCAACATGTAAAAAATTTCTTAAAATCTTTATTCTTCACAGTTATTTCAGAAAGCTGGTGCTTTAGGTTGTGGACCAAGCAATGGAGCAACAAATTAATGATGATTTGCTGAAAATTTATATAAAGTACTTGAAAAGTTAGAGATCAATTTACGAGGACTTAAATGTTCAATATTTGATTATTAGCATATATACACTCTCTTGGAAACAGTGTAAATAACCCTATGATGTATGGTAGGCTTTAAACAGAGTAATTATTGATATAATTGTAGGGAAGATCAATCAAATTAGAAAATGATTTATTACTGTAAATACTAAATAGGTCACGCTTGTGTGGGAAATGTGAAGTAATCACATGTAAAGGGGCCCATGTGCACATAGGTCAGGCCATTTAGCCAATCCAATCCAAAAAATTTATTTTCTGGATTCGAACAATTTAATGACAGATCCAAACTCATCCTCCTAAAATTAAAATTGAGGAGGAAGAATATGCTCCTAGATCCTTTGCAGAACCTGAGTATGGTGCACTAGCATAACATGTTGTAGAGTCCTGTAGGTTACATTACACGAATTGCTTATGAAGCTTCCCATTCTATTTGTGCATTTCGTTCTCCATTCTCACAATATTTCAGGAACTTCCCTCTCTATACATCCCATGCCAGGGCAACAATTTGGAAATTTACTTGCATTTTGTTAAGGAACTGCATAATGTTCAATTTCAACATATTTTAGCTCTAGATTGTAGAGTAGGTTCACGATCAAAATGGATCCTCTAATGTGAAAAAAAAAATGACATGGTCATGTGGAAAAATCACAGCCATATAAAAATAAATCGACGATTATGATTTTGTAACTATCTAATTCAATAATTTTTCTTTCTCCTCTTTTATTACCATTGATCTTTTTTTTTGTAAGCATTATTATTACTATTGATCTACCTTTGTATGGTTATGATTTTCCACATGATTATATCATTTTTTTTAACATGAGAGGATCCAGATCCGTTCAGGATACTTGAGCCTCATGGCGGGTAATATTTAAAAAAAATAACTTGAGAGAAAGAAAATATGTTTATGATCTAATATTTTCTGTCTGGGTTACAAATAGAACGTGGAGATAATTAATGAGGCAAAAAAAACATAATGTATTACTTTTTTTTAATAATTATTTAAGAATAGATAACAGTTTGGAATTAATTTATAAATCTATTACACTCAGTCACGTTCATTTCGCCCAAAATGGGAGTGACCACTCACGCCCCAATAAGGCGTAACCAATGAGGCAAACATGCCTTTTTAGGCGTAACTAGTCACGCCCGAATTAAGCACAACCCAGCACCCCTATATATATCCCATTTTTTCACTTCACACCATCTCTCTACCTCTTCTCTAAGTTTTTGCTCTAACTTCTCTCTAGATTTTTCCTTGAGTTTTTTGCGCAACGAACCTCTATCGGTCAAGTCTTAATATTTGTTTTTTATATTTTTGAATTACAACAAAAGATTTGTTATACTTGTGACGTAAGAAATTGTTAGTGAAGTAGGAAATGGTTAGCGACTTATTGTATGAAAAGCGACGTAGGATATATGTAACACCCCTTATGCATCCGGTATGTTATCATCATGTATGATATTAACCGCATTTACAATCACAATAATTGAATTAAATACAACTTAACTTTATATTTTTAAAACATAACATTTACTACTTAAAACTTTTTACATATTCATAAACAATTCAAAAATGTAATTATAACTTTACAAATTGCGGAATGTCTATACTAGCATAAATATATAATACAACATTCATAAGAGGCCACCATGGAGTTCCCATAAACAACATGACTTCAATTATCGAATGATGGTAGTTAATTACACAAGGGTGAAAATCACTTACCAACATCGTCAAAACGAAACAGACAACATCTTGTATATTCTTGGGACAACTAGGGATAATTTCCACTATGACAGTCTTAGCCTGATTAACATTAGTCCCTCTAATTCAAAAAAGACCCCTATTAATACTGGTCTATTTTGAAATTCATGGAGATAAGAGTCAAAAATTTTTTGCTAAAAGGGATTAAATTGGACCCCATAATTTTTATTGAGAACCCAAGAAATACTTCATTGAAGTTAAAATTTTCTTTTTTTTATTAGTTGTTGCTGAAGCCGATGCATTGAAGTCGGAGGGGAAAATTTGTTGGGCTTCCTCCTTCATTGCTAAGCCCAAGCCCATTAAGGGGTTTCCTAAAAACCCTAACCCTAAATCTCACCCCTCTATATATATATATATATTAGTTGTGGGTGGAGGCTAGGTAAGAGAAGTTAGATCTGATATTTGAGAGAAAATTATTTGAGCAAAGCTTTATGCTTTGTATTTGAGAGATCTCTAGAGAGAGTTTGAGTGAAACATCTCTAGTGAAGTTTGATTATGACCATTGTTAGAGAGATTGTGTTAACCATCACATTGGTGTATTCTGATTCTTTGTAACCATTATTTTCATAGTGGATTTTTGATCTGGACTAGATCCCGTGGGTTTTTACTTCTTCATTGGATAAAGTTTTC
Organism: Gastrolobium villosum; assembly: GCA_032173675.1. Taxonomy (NCBI): domain Eukaryota; kingdom Viridiplantae; phylum Streptophyta; class Magnoliopsida; order Fabales; family Fabaceae; genus Gastrolobium; species Gastrolobium villosum. The sequence goes on from JAVKPL010003740.1 coordinate 6,099, forward strand.
CCACGTTAAAATCTGTTTGTGTTCTCTTCTCTCTCATGTTTGCGTTTTTTGATTTTCCGTTGCGCTGCCCGACGTGGTGAAGTTCAGATCGAGGTATTGCCGAGATCCGATATCAGGATCTTGTTGATTGACTTCCGCGCAATGGCCCTAGAGCTGATCTGAGGGGACATGAGGTGATTTGCGAAAAATCCAATATATTCCAAAAATACGTACAATATATTTATAAGGAGCACACCACATCAGCTTCTATTGTATTCCAGAGAAAAAATAATAATTTTTATATTTTACACCGTATATTATCAATAGTATAGTACACATCCAATAATTGATGCATCTATAATACACAAGATGCGCTCGGGTGCTTTGTTATTTTCATAAATCATTAAATGCGAACTGGTAAACCGAAAACCTTATGTAACGAACGCACTTAATACTGCTTGCTTTATTTGGTAGGATTCATCGGTAGCTTGTAATATTCATATTTATTCTAGTTTGGTATACATTCAATATATATATATATATATATATATATATATATATATATATATATATATATATATATATTATCTATCATTTAACATGATCACACAAAAAATTTCTACACACAAAACATTTTGTGGGGCACGCAGAAAAAAAAAAAACTCTGGCACGCAAAACGAATCTCTATAAACATAACATCATATATATATATATATATATATATATATATATATATATATATATATATAGGGAAAACATCTCATGTTATTCTCACAATTAAAAGAACATTTTGACTTTTTTATAAAACCCTATATGTTTGTGTGTATAATATGAGAAGTATTCTCATGTTGAGAAAATCAATCCCATATATATATATATATATATATATATGACACAACCATTTTTAATTACTTTAACACGAAAGTTACACACAACACATTTTATATGGGGCTCACACTTTTTATAGAAAACACACAACACATTTTGTGGGGCTCACACTTTTTATAGAAAAAAAAAATCATGGTACGCAAAACGAATCTCTCTAACATTACACAATCATTTTTCTTACAATATAACTCTTATAAAACCCATATAATAAATGTTTGGGGTAATATGAATGAGAAAAAGTGTAGTATGAGCATTTCGCAATGCCTATATAATAACTGACAATGCCGTACCTAATTGTGCATGAGTAAAGAGAACTAGAATTTCTAACATGGCAAGCTTAAGAGTTTCCATTTCTATATTGATTCTGTATCTGAGCACTTTCATTCACAACTCTGTTCTCTCACTTTCCCAAAGCAGCACCTACCTGCCAGAGAACCACAGAGCCCTATTCATATTTGGAGATTCACTCTTTGACGCTGGAAACAATGATTACATCAATGCCACAAGTATTCTTCAGGCTAACTATCCCCCATATGGGGAAACTTTCTTCAAGTATCCCACTGGAAGATTTTCTGATGGACGTGTAATACCAGATTTCCTTGGTTTGTTTCCACTAACTAGTAGTATACATGTTTAAAGCATTATTGTATTTTACTTTAAGGGATGAAGTTTTTACTTAAGCTTAATTATTATTATTATTATTATTTTAATTTTTTTGTGGTTTGGTTTGGTGAGTGTTTGCAGCTGAGTATGCAAAGTTGCCATTAATTCCACCATACCTGAATCCTGGATACCATGGTCAGTACATGTACGGGGTGAATTTTGCATCATCTGCAGCTGGGGCTCTCGTTGAAACTAATCAAGGATTGGTACGTTGTCCTTTTGCTAACTTTTGAAAAATTGTATATCATTAAAGACTTAATGAATGGTACTTTGATTATGGTTACACGTAGGGATCGCAAAATGGGTTGGCCCGCCCCATCACCAACTCATCAAAAGTGGGTTGGCCCTCCCCCGACACTTGAATTTGCGTTGAAAACCCCAACCTGACCCGTTTTATGGTGGGTTGGCGGGTCAAACCGCTTAAAAAATAATTAAAAATAAAAAATAAATTATATTTTTTAAATATTATAATATTACATATTTTCATATCACATTCCCCATAATTTTTTTTCAATCTTAAGTCTAAATGTATGCTAATATTTAGTTAGATATTCCTTACAAACTTATTTTTATCTCCATACATACATTACCTTTGTCATAAATAAAGTTTTTCTTCTATATTTTTTCTAGAGAGTACTAAGATAACAAAATATTAGATATCACAAAAATTTAAAAACAAATAAAATACTTCCTAATAGTAAAAAAAGAAAATTTGACCCGGCGGGCCGCCCCGACCCGCCGCCAACCCGTTTTGACCCACAACCAAACAGGACAGGTTGAGATGGGTTGAAGGGTTGAAATATGTAATCCAAGCCGCCCTGTTTTAGCGGATTGGCGGATTGACCCATCGGATTCAACCTATATTATCACCTCTAGTCAAATGACTTGGTTTATGAAGAGCACGTGACCCATGTACATGAATTTTCATTCTTAAATAAGGAAGTGGTGTTAGATTAGGGGGAGGGGGGTTGGGGGGACAGAGTATGGTTGAGTTAAGTGTAAAATGGGAGTTGGGTAGAATCAGTTTTTTCCTTAATATTTTTTATGCATAAATTAAGAGTTGGACCAAGTAAATTCTTTAAGTACACCATTAATATTGCTTCTATGTGCCCTGTGTGTACTCATGAGTCATGATTTAGTGCATATATAATGTAAGGGAAATATAGCTCTGATCATGTGTTAGGAGAAGTTTTCTTCTCCTGCAATGAATTAACATTATGTATTATGAGTACTACATAGTTATAATTTTACAAACTATTTTTTTTTCTTTCTTCTCGAAGATTGTCAGCTAACATGACGAAGAGAGAAAAATCAAGTTTAATATTATAATTATGTATTACCCGTAGTACATTGTGTTAATTCGTTACATAAGAAATCTCTTCTCCCACGACAGGAGAAGTTGGGGACCATAATAAAATCTCTTATTTTAGCTAAGATATTTGTAAGTTTTGTATTATCATTTCTCACACTACATTCAAAATTGGAACTTATGTATGTAAGCTTTTTTCCCCTTTTAGGTGATAGACCTAAAAACTCAGGCACTGTACTTTGCACAAGTAAGCAAGCTATTGAGGCAGAAACTAGGAGAAAAGGAAGCCAAGAAATTGCAGTCCAAAGCAGTCTACATATTTTCCGTTGGAGGCAATGACTATGCAGCCCCTTTCTATACAAGCTACGATGGGAATGGGGTTCTTCCATACCCTCAACAAGAAATAGTGGATTTAGTGATTGGCAACATTACAGCAGTGATCAAAGTACTTATTACCCCACGTTAGAAATAGATTATTGCTTGGTGCAGCAAAGGCTTTTACTGCGAATTAATTTTTGATTTTTTTTAAGAGTCCTGACTATTGGAAACATGGTAGTTCAAAACTCGTTTTAGAAGTGCGATTTTACATTTTTATAAAAAAAATTATCAAAATTTTTTATTAACATTACAAGTGCTTTTACTTTTTTACGATTTTTTATCATGATTTTTTATCCCCTTTCCATTTTTAACTAACTTGATTAGAAGATTTGAACCTTTGGCCTCACTATTGCACTACCTTTTTGTTTTAGGATAAAGAATAGTTATTATGCCTACTCTTATTTTGTCTATCTTTTATCCCTTTCAATACCGTTTAATTACAATCTCTTCTGACGATAGATATTTACAAAATAAAATATATCATTTTCTCTCTTTCTTTCTCCTCCCCTTTCTCTCTCTCCTCCCTGTCCATCACAGAAATTGAAAACATCAAATTGACACAATATGAGCCAACAATCAGGGCAAAGTTGGACACACAAAAAAAAGTTCAAAAGTCAGCAAATTTTTTTTGAAGTTTGATCAGGAAGAATCGCTTATTGTATTTGCAGAGAAAAATAAATTGGTAAATTACCCCTTTTAACCAAAAACAATCATGCTCCCCTTTTATAAGAAAGTATATAACAAGTGAGATTTTTTAATTGATGGTCGTGGATTGTATTCTATTTTTCGCTCTTGTTTGATCGAGCATTTGTTTTTCGTTTTGGAGAAGTGATTTTCGTTGTCGAAACTTTCAGTATTGGTAGCCTCGGAAGAGAGAAAGTGGAGGAGAGAGAAAGAGTGTGGTAAGAAATGAGGAGAAATAAAGGAAAAAGAGGGTACGTCGGATGAGAGTGTAATCGAACGGTATTGAAAGTAATAGGCAAATGTAGGCAAAATAAGAATAAGCAGAATAACTTATCCTTTAAAATAATTATTTTCTTCGTACCCAGTTTTAAGTACTTAGTTATTTTAATGATTGATTTTTTTTGTAGAAAATTTATAATGAAGGTGGAAGAAAATTCGGGTTTCTAAATGTGCCTCCTATGAATTGCCTTCCAAGTCTAAGGAGATTTGTAAATGGGACTTCAATAGATGCATGCATGGAACAAGAAGCTTCAGCACTTACAAGGCTACACAATAGTGCACTTTCCAAAATGCTTCAGAAGCTAGAGAAACAGCTAAAGGGATTCAGATACTCAAGTACTGACTTCTACAATGCACTTATCGAAGTAATTAAATACCCTTCAGAATATGGTATGTGCTCTTCAACTGTATACATATATGTATGTATGTATGTATGTATATACTGTGAGACGGGTCCAGGGGAAGTCCATGGCGGGGAGTCACCACTAATAAGCTAAGTTAATCAAATACACCAAGTGGGTCCGACATCACGTCTCAATCCAAAACCTTAAGGCATTGGGTTCATGGGTCCTTCCACTTATATAATCTTCACTTAACCCGTTACCAACCAATGTGGGACTCATCACACTTGAATATCCCAACAATCTCCCCCTCAAGTGTGAAACCCACAATTGGTATGCTTCCACTCAACCGAGTACCCCAAACGCAAAGTACTCAACTCGTCTCCTAGCCAATCATCAAGCTAACTCGAGCACAACCCGGGCTCTGATACCACTGTCGGGCGGGTCCAAGGAAAGCCCGTGGCGGGGGGCCACCACCAATGAGCTAAGTGGATCTGAGTACACCAAGTGGGTCCAACACCACATCTCAACCCAAAACCTTAATTTTCATACTTATTTGTTGGGCTTCCTCCTTCGATGCTAAGTCCAAACCCATTTGAGGGGTTTCCTAAAAACCCTAACCCTAATTTCCACCTCCTCTATAAATAATCATTAGTTGTTGGTTGAGGGTAGGTCAGATGAGAGAATTTTATTTGACAGATATTTGAGAGAAAATTATTTAAGCAAAACTTTATGCTTTGTATTTGAGAAATCTCTAAAGAGAGTTTGAGCGAAACATCTCTAGGGTAGTTTGATTATCATCATTGTTGGAGAGATTGATTCAACCACCACATTGGTGAATCCTGATTCTTTGTAACCATTATTTTCATAGAGGATTTTTTATCTGGACTCGGTCCCGTGGCTTTTTACTTCTTCTCTCTCCTATTTGTGTTTTGACTTTCATAGCGAAGGTTTTCCCACGTTAAAAACTGTTTGTGTTCTCCTTCTCCCTCTCTCTCTCCTATTTGTGTTTTGATTTTTCCGCTGCGCTGCCCAACCTGGTGAAAGTTCAGGCCGAGGTACTGCCAAGATGTGAGATCCAGATCTTGTTGATTGACTTCCGCACAAAGGCCCTTGAGCCGATCTGAGGGAACAGAGTTGCCAACACACACACGCACACACGCACACACACACACACATACACATACAATGGCAGGATATTCTTACACCACCAGTGTAAGAGTTAGAAGTCTTACACTCAATCTTGAACATTGATCCACTTGTATCCAATGGCTCACATTATTAAAAAATTAGAGCTCTTAGATATAAGTAGGATCAATGTTTAAGATTGAGAGTGTAACTTACACTGGTGTAAAATGATCCTGACCTATATATATATATATATATATATATATATATATATATATAGGTCAGGATCATTTTACACCAGTGTAAGTTACACTCTCAATCTTGTCAACTGATGTCACTTATATCTAAGGGCTCAAATTTTTAAATAATGTGAGCCATTAGATACAAGTGGATCAATGGTCAAGATTGAGTGTAAGAATTCTAACTCTTTGTTGTGAACTCGGCAAGTATACCGATCGTTCCAAGTAATAAAGTGATAAAGTAGAGTATCGTCTCCACATGGATTGTAGACCAAGTACTACAATAACCAGCCCCCTTAAGTTGAACGGATCAAGAGATGTGACAGATATTGTTGATTACTTCAGAAAAGTAAAATGAAAAGTAAATTGCGTATTTTTAGGGTTTTATAAAAATAGATGAACAAAGTTGCGTAAAAATAGGTTTGAAAAACAGTTGAGAAATTATTGCAGTAAAAGGACAAACACCTGTCTGATCCCCACCTTGTAATCTGAATCAAGATTTACATGTGATTTACCCATTGATCAAACGATTCACCATCTTTTATTTTATTGGTTAAGCCCTAATCCCTTAGTGATCTTAACCTTGTTAACCCTATTAGAACCCTAATCCCTTAGTGATTCCTTTTTAGGTTAAACACATAAATCGGTGAATCTTTCACGTTTGCGATTCATGTAGCCTATCCCTAGTGCATACATGAACAACTATTTTCCTCCTTGTCAGGAATTAGGATCCCAATATCCCTATTGCGAATCCTAACCCTAGCGATCCATTAGAGTGATCAGATCTAAAAGAATGAGAGATGAAGAACGAAGGAAAATATATTCAAATAGATAAACACATGTAAATTAAATCCAAACTATTTTTCAGCAGGGTTGTGACCCTTACCACAATTAAAAGGATCTAGCCAACCATGGTCATGGCTAATCTCAAATATTCAACAAGAATGTAAATTACAACAAAAGGAAATGAAGAACGAAGAACACAGATCAGTGCTCTCTTCGCAGCGACGGTTCTTCCTCCTAGGTCAGAAATAGTGATATATGCCTTTGAAGACCTAATCCTCACTTTTATAACATTTTACTTCTTTTTCCAATTTTGCCCTTGTGAAAACACGGTTGTGGTTTCCGCAACTGACGCTCTCAGCGTCAGATCCACGCTGTGAGCGTGGCTTCCTCTGAATTCCCACGCCGTCAGCGTCAGATCCACGCTGTGAGCATGAATGCCTCTGAACTCCCACGCCATCAGCGTCAGTTTCACATCGTGAGCGTGGATGCTTCTGAACTCCCACGCCACTAGCGTGACATCCATGCTGTGAGCGTGGGTCTTCACTTTGGCAAATCCTCATTTTGCTCCAAATTTATTTGCTTTTCCTACAAAGTGAGCATAAAGTCAATTGAACAATCCTGAAATTGGAATTTAAGAAAAACAACAATAAATGTTGCCTTTTTGCTGAGGAATAGTCCATTATCTTTCTCTTTTTGGTTTGAATTTACCTATGTGCTGAAGGCACATCACTCACTCTTACACCGGTGTAAGAATATCCTGCCCCATATATATATATATATATATATATATATATATATATATATAGCCACTTTAGATAAGTTTGTCTACAGCTACCCATTTTTAATTAAGTATGACCGGTCATACTTAGTTATAATAATAAAGTTGTTTTTTTCTTTCCTCAGTCATTGTCAGCTGACGTGGCGGAGAGAGAAAATGCAATTTTAATGTATGATCGGTCATACTTAGTTAAAAAGGGATAATTGTAGACAAGGTTATCTAAAGTGGCTGTAGAAATATTATATATATATATATATATATATATATATATATATATATATATATATATATATATAGTTTTTACCAAAGAAAAAAGAGAAACTGCATCAAATTTTTTTTTGTAACTATTGCTTTCTATTTATTTTTTGGCTGGTAAGGTTTCAAAGAAGGGAATACAGCTTGTTGTGGAGGTGGACCTTACAGAGGAGATTTTAGTTGCGGAGGGAAAAGGGGGATTAAAGAATATCAACTATGCAGCAATGTTAATGACTATGTGTTCTTTGATTCTTTCCATCCCACGGAGCATGCTGCTGAACTTTTCGCCAAGTTAATGTGGAGTGGAAATAGAGATGTGATTGAATCTTACAATCTGAAACGGTTGTTTGACATTTGAAGACTAGCTACTTAAATATAGTCCTTCACAAAATAAAATAAAAAATTCTTTGACTAAAGTCAAATAAAATGCATAGTTTGCTAAAATGTGAAGTAAGTTGGGGGGGGGGGGGGGTGTATGGAAATCTCATAGTAGTATCTAATAAGACTAGTATGATGTGTTTAACGTAGATTTAATTATTCCGCAATGTTACTGGATTACAATTACAATTTTGGTTTAAATTGAATACAATAATTATTGTAAACGGAACGTGCAATGTTTAAAAAGAAAAAGTTAAATTGCATTTTAATTGAACTGTTGTGATTGTAACTGCGCTTAATATCATACGTAATGATAACATACCAAAATACTACGGGATGTTACATCACCGGAGGTCAATCACTTCTCACCTCTCTCTTCCCCTTGTACCGCTTTCTTCTTCATCCTCTTTCTTCTGTATAGCCCTCACTTCCAGTCGCGGAGCCACGTATAGGTGGGGTGTGGCTTGACCCGGACTAAATTTTAACAAATTGTACTTACTATATATAATTATATGATTAATTATAATTTGATGCGGGTTAAAATTGTAATTTTACCCGGGCTACAATTTGTAATTTAGCTCAATCTAAAATTTAAAATCTTTTTGGTTAAAGATTTGGATAAGTTGTATTAGGTTATGTGTTCAATTTTCAGTTGTATAAAAAAAATAGTAAAATTAAAAAATATTTAATAAAATCATAACTCTTGTGAAGCTACTTCCACTTCCAATTTTAAGTCAACGGTATATTTTAAGGACCTTGAATAATTATATTCATATGAAAAAAAAAAACATTTGGAAAACATGTTCAAGTTCAAGTGCTCCCTACACTTTATCATTGTGAGGTAGAGAAAGTTCAGATGGAATACATAAATTTGTTTTAAGTTATAATATATATAGTAGTCGTGAATTTTTTTTAAAAAAATATTGAAAATTTTTAGTTATGTAAATATTCTTTGAACATGATCAATAGATTTTTATAAAAATTAATATCATATAACATAGGGAAAAGTATTTATCCTTTTAAATGACACAACTTATATTCTTTCACTCTTAAAAAGATAGAACCCACACCTTAATTTTTTTGTCCACTCTATCTCCTCCTTTATCTATTTCTTTCTCTCTCTTAAAATAATACAATCTTACATCCTTTAAAATAACACACACTTTACCCTATAACATATTTGGAAGAGTTATATAAATTCTTTATTAAATGGTATTTTTGTCAAAAATATTTATTTTTATCCTATGTAATATTATACAATGCATTATCAAACACTGAATAGTATTATTTTATACAAGATGTTATCTTATACAATGTCATATCAAACGCTGGATAGTATTAAAATTTAATCAGATCTTATACTATTAGATCTTATATTATCAGGCCTTATCTTATCTCGTGATTCAAACATGCCCCTCGTCTAAATTAATAGAAACTCAGTTTTAATTGAAGTAAAAGCCAACTCAATTTTCTGGCAAAATATTGCACACTTTTGTTCACATTTGGCAAAGCTGGCTGTATATAAGACTTTTAAATTACCTTTAATGTGTTATATGTCATCATCAAACTTTAGTTAAAGCTTTGAACTATCGATTGCATGAGTATATCTCTCATATATAAAATAAGTATAGAAGTGTACTTTATGTGGCGAGAAATCATTCAAAAAATTAGTTCGGCCATCACATATTCATCTTCCTTTAACTACATTTTTCTGGCAGCAATATATTATTATTTGGCCCACTTAACTTAAATGACACTAAATAACTTTGGATTTTTTTCATTCAAATGTGGAATTTCATTAAGTCGCAGTGCCTCCACTTTAGTGTATATATCCTTTCACTTTCTATACTAGGTCGTGTAAAGTCTTCTTATTACATTATGTCCCCTATGTCAAATTAAGAGTTCTGCTTTTCCTACATTTAATTTCTACACCAAATTCCTTGTATCTTCTTTTTTTTTGTAAACAATTCCTTGTATCTTCTTCATTAATAACCATAAAAGATACAGAAGGTAAGGATTACAAAAATAAAAGTGTTAGTGTGCATCATTAAGAAATATTAGTGTGCATCATAAATTTCAATTGCATCCATCAAATAGATTAAATAAGTAGTATGCATACATGGAAAAAAGGGGCCGACCCAGTTCAAATACCCACTTCGTGAGTGTCTGGGGAAGGGAATACTCTAGGCAGTCTTTCCCATGCTTTTTGCAGAGAGACTGATTCGAACCACCTGCAACCCGACACACCACGGCAAGCAAGCTTACCGCTGAGGCAAGCCGGCCCTTCTAACTAAGAAAAAGATCATTCCAAATTCTGAGGCTTTTCTAACTAAGAAACAAAGCCTTCTCTGAAGCTCTTTGTATATAAAGAGTTCAAACCAGCAACTCAAGCATATAAAGAGAAGCCAATAAAAACAATGGCAAGGGTATCCACCACCATTAGTCTAACATGTTATTTGGTGTTGTTATTATTAACCATCTGCATCATGGAAAAGTGCCATGCACAATTCAAAACAAAGAAAGAACACAAAGCCTTGTTTGTCTTTGGGGATTCACCATATGACCCTGGAAACAACGTGTATCTCAGTGGTGGCAACAAACTGCAAACAGTTCATTGGCCTTATGGGGAAACATACTTCAAACATCCCACAGGAAGATACTCAGATGGCCGTGTAGTACCTGATTTCATTGGTGAAGTTTTTCTTACTTTGAATAGCTTTTTCTTCATATCTTTTTTCCAATACTTGAATATTTGAAACTAATATAATGATATATCATTGTATGTGTTTTTGATGCTGCAGCTACTTTTGCAGACTTGCCTATACTTTCACCATATCTGCAACCACATCCTACTCGGTTTACTGATGGTGCTAACTTCGCTTCAGGTGGAGCTGGTGTTATCTCCACTTGTTCACATCCATGTGTATGTGGTTCCTTAACTCTATTAAATTTCATCAAGAAGTGGGTGGAAAAGTTACCTAAAGTAATTATACATAAATAAGTTTTAAATATACAGTTACAAATGCAGATTGAAGAGAAAAAAAGTACCCTTTTTCCGATTCTTAATTCATATATCGTGTTATATTTTATTTATAGTTTTTTAAGAGACTATCTTTATGTTTTCAAAATACAACCCTTTAACAACTTTTTTCATACAAAATCACAGAGAGGATGTCGAGTAAAGAGGCATAGGAATATTCAACATCTATATAGTATACTAATTAGCGATTTCTTATTTCTATATATATATATATATATATATATATAGTACAAATCGTATTTATTGGAAGTATTCAAGTATGAGTTGTAAAGAAGTACCACATTGGCTAGACATAGACCAAGTGATGATCATATAAGTGCAAAAGACCCATAAATTTACAGCCTTAAGGTTTTGGGTTGAGGTGTGGTGTCGGCCCACATTGTGATTTATCACTTGGCCCATTGATGGATAATCCTTTGCAAAGGATTTTGGGCTCCTTCCGCAGAAGTTGCTCCTAAGGGAAGCATGATGTTGGGTCTCATACTTGAGGAAAAGCTGTTGGAAGTATTCAAGAATGAGTTATAAAGAAGTACCACATTAGCTAGACATAGATCAAGTGATGACCATATAACTCCAAATGACCCATAAACCTACAGCCTTAAGGTTTTGGGTTGAGGTGTGGTGTCGGCCCACTTTGTGGTTTATCACTTGGCCCATTGGTGGATAATCCTTTGCAAAGGGTTTTGGGTTACTCGTACCATTCTTAACAATATTATGATTATATTATTTTTTTTTCTAAAAATATGCACGAGATGTCCAAGAATGTGAAATATATCATATTAGACATCTTAGGCTCCTATATTTTAACATGATATTAGTATACCAGACAATAAGTATGTGCGTTTGTAAATATAGTGACATTCAAGATATTAATAGTTATTCTTTTCAGATTGATCTTCCAACACAAGCGAGATATTTCAAGGCAGTAGTGAAGTCACTGAAACGGGAACTAGGAGATATAGGAGCCAAGAGAGTTTTGGAAAATGCTGTTTACTTGTTTAGTATTGGAGGCAATGACTATGTTGCCCTTCATAGCCAAATTCCCAACACCACTGAGTCATACAGAAGGGCATACATTAACCAAGTTGTTAGCAACCTCACTAATGTGTTCAAGGTGAGGAAAATAACCTTACCCCTTTCTCAAATTCTTTTATTATTTAAGATTACACTACAATATATTTGGACTATTATTATAGCCTGTTTGTTATTATTATTACTATTTTTAATTACAGGAGGTGTATAGTCAAGGAGCAAGGAAAATAGCATATCAAAATGTAGGACCTTTGGGTTGTGCTCCAGAGAGTAGAGTAGTGAGTACTGGTGCTTGTGCTCAAGATTTAATGGCAATGGCAAGAGAACACAACCAAGTTTTCTCTAAAGCTCTTAAGAAGTTAGGGAGCGAGCTACCAGGACTTAGATACTCAATATTTGATTATTATAATGAAATTAACGACAGAGTAAACAACCCTATGAAATATGGTATGTTATATTCAAATTAAAATGTTCACCAATGTAATATTTTATATGCATTTCTATCACTGATTAATGTTTTCTTCCCCTGATTGTGATTATGTTTTGTAAAGGATTGAAGGAGGGTGTGACAGCATGTTGTGGTGTTGGTCCCTTCAGAGGAACTGGTTGTGGAGAAGCAAAGAAATTTTATGTGTGCAGTAAACCATATGAATATTTATGGTTTGATTCTGCACATCAGGTTGAAAGGGTCAATGGCCAAATAGCTGAACTTATATGGAGTGCTCCACCAAATGTAACTGGGCCTTACAATGTGAAGCAGTTATTCGGATATTAGTAGTATTTGTAATTTTTGTCACCTTTTTATATGTTTCAAATAAATTAAGGCTATGTAATGTGTGGTGGCTATATATGTTGTGTCAATTCCTTAATAGCCATCTAGATGTTTCATTGATGAAATTCTCCCACTATGTATCGCCATGTGGCCAACAGAGCCAATGATCAAATATATCACATATTAAATATTTTTCTAATAAATGTTTAGAGATACTTATTAAGGAATAAAATGTAAAATACAATGATTACAAAACATGTTTCAAATTCTTAATATAAAATATTTTTTGTTTAATGCATTAACAAATTCCCTTGTACTCTTTGCATTAATGTGAAGTGGCCAACACAAGTTACACAACACCGAGTCACCGACCCCCGATTATATGCAGAGCTTTCCTACGTGTAAACCAAATCCTTTGTACACCGACCTCAACATAATGTGTTAATGGACCTAGAACAAAGAAGTACGAAATACCACAATGCCAATATAAAAAAAAAAGTACTTAACAAAAATAATTACATAAATTTTATGGATTTAATTAATTATAAATTGATATTCAAGTAAATTACTTGTTTAGCACGGATATTAATATAATTATTTAATATATAAATATATAATTGGCTTAATCTGCATAATTTGAGTAAGCAAAGCCTAAAAAATAATTTCTCCGAAAAGAAAAATAAAATCTACTCATGAATTCATCAAAACCTCCTTATAAATAATTGTAGTAGCAATAGCAATCCACAGAAGAACTCATCAAAACCAGGATTTAAGTGAAGCTTGGGAAACTTTTGTAGAGTGCAAGTAACAACAGAGCGAGTTATGGCAAGCCTGAGCTCTCTGTTGTGTGCAGTGCTGTTCATTCACAGCACAGTAAGCTGCTATGCAGCTGGGCCTAACCAAAAGAAAAAACATCTGGCCCTCTTTGTTTTTGGCGATTCACTTTTTGATCCTGGAAATAATCAATACCTCAGCAGAAGCATCAGAGAGCAGTCAACTAAATGGCCTTATGGAGAAACCTACTTCAAGCATCCCACTGGAAGATTCTCTGATGGGCGTCTAGTCCCTGATTTCATAGGTATATCTTTGTTGTTTCACTACATTTTCATGTTTCAGTAAACTGTAATATCTAAATTTATCAGTAACTTGAAACCTAAAACAGCAATTATGAAAACTCTGATGCTTAATCCTGACTAATTTATTGTAAATTGCAGCTCAATTTGCAAATTTGCCAATACTTCCACCATACCTGCAAAATGGTGACCACCAATTCACTAATGGGGCTAACTTTGCATCAGCTGGAGCAGGCGTTCTTGCTCACACTAATCCAAAAGTAGTAAGTGATACACTCCATTCAATAAATCCTCCCCTTTGTTTCTTGCATATTTAATCTCCCATGTAACTTGCACTGTTTGCAGCATGGCAGTATTACTCAGGTTCTAGTAACAATTCGACATAGTATTGTAATAGAGCACTCAATGACCATTTCCCTTTTCAGATCAATCTTCCAACACAATTGAGCTACTTCAAGGCAGTAGTGAAATCACTAAAAAATGAACTAGGCAATAAAAAAGCCAAGAAGGTTTTGAGCAATGCTGTATACTTGTTTAGTATGGGAGGCAACGATTACATCGGCCTTCACTACCAAAACCCCAATGTCACTCAGTCATACCAAACCCAATATGTCAAGATGGTGATTGGCAACTTGACCAATACACTGAAGGTTAGTATTTTAATTTAATAAAAAAAAAATTGACCAATACCCCAATGTGTATTTGTTCCCCTGCAATCATGCCTCCCCATTTCTCCATTTCCATTGAACTCTTTCTTTTCAATTTGATGGCAGGAAGTATATATCCTAGGAGGCAGGAAAATTGCGTTTCAAAATGCAGGGCCTTTGGGCTGTATGCCAAATGCTAGAGCAAGGAATGCTCAACCGGGTGGTGGCTGTGCTGAAGTAGTATCAGCAATGGCAAGACAACATAACAGAGCTCTATCTGTAGCACTGAAGAAGTTAGAGAGCACGTTACCAGGATTTAAGTATTCAACATTCAATTACTATAATGCACTTTTAGGCAGAGTCAACAAGCCTTCCAAATATGGTAGGCTATGACTAATTTTTAGCTTTCATAACTGTGTGCTTTATGTTTATTCTAATACTATAACATTGTTGTCTACATTGTACAGAATTTAAGGAAGGCAAGGTAGCCTGCTGTGGTAATGGAGCCTATAGAGCATCTGGGTGTGGTGGTGGAAATAGTGGAAAGGAGAAGTTTGAGGTATGTAGTAACCCTGCTGAATACGTGTGGTTTGATGGAGCACATACCACTGAGAAAGCAAACCGCCAATTAGCAGAGCTGATGTGGAATGGACCACCAACGATTACAGGGCCTTACAATGTGAAGCAACTATTTGGATATAATATTTGATTCAATATATAAGTGCAGTAATAAAGCTTTCAGCGTTTACGTGATGTGATTAATTTAGAGTTTTGATCTTTTGGTGATTAAGGCAGATTCTATAATATAGTAACCATGTACAATTTTACTTTCGCAAAGAAAATATACCAAGGCCCTACTAAATGAGAAAAGATTACCAAGGCAAAAGGACTTCACGTATTTGAGATCTACGATATTATTACCAATAATCACTTTTATCATGGTTTTTATCATAAGCTTCATCATGAGGAAGCAAACAGCGAAACCTAAAAAAAGGCATCTGAACTATTGCAATACTGGAAAATGCCAGACAGCATGAGAACTTATAGTCACTAGTTTACAAATATCGATTAATCACTAAAAGAAATGGAACAACACCAAGGGGAACTTTCTCATACACCTGGTTTTTCCATCTTAATATTTCACGGCAGTTGTCCATGTACCTTGCACACTCGGGTGTTTGGTTACGTGTCTTGTCCTCAGTTTCACTACCTTCCTTCCCAATGCATTCCTTAGCCTGGTTGCTTGCATTAGTATGTCTTCCGAATCCAAATTCTTCACACATATCACTCGTTCTTTTTTGTTCTCTGCATTTCATAGGAGAATCATCAATTACAGCTGAGGAAAATTTTCAAGTAACAAAGTTACAAGTGAGAACAATAATCTTACTGTAAAAACCCTTCAGATGTGGATGCTGACCACGAATGAGTTCAGTAACCACCTCTAATTGAGGATTCTTTTCCTTAAACGCTGGCAATTGTGACTCCATAAATGCCCTATCAAATATTTAAAAATTAAAGTAAGAGTCCCCTGTTCAAAACAGGAGAAAACATGAAAAAGATACTTACTCATAGCACTCTGGTTCCAAGCCTTTACTACTAGACTACTAGGCATAATGCAAAGGCGAGCAGAAGGAGAAATTTTGTTATCAAGGAGTACAGTATAATTACAACATCTCTCTAACTAAAAAAAAGGGTTATGATTGGCATGATGTCCCAGCCAACAAGACAAAATAAAAATATTAAGATGACAGCAAAAGGACCATACAAGCAAAGAACAAATTGTAAATTTTTACTTCATGAAATTTTCCCAGTCTGAAGAGAAAAAGGTTGATGCTCAATATAAAGTTCAATTATTAAGCTATCATCTAGAGCACAAGACTTAGAAACAAGCATAGAGTGAAGGGGACAATCACCAAAACCACTCCCCTTTAAACCCGACTAGCGAGTGTGGGGTGGAGGAAATCCTTGTACGCAGTCTTACCCTTGCATAATTGCAAAGAGGCTGTTTCCTGAATTCGAACTCATGACCTTTCAGTCATGAAAGGGACAATCACAAAGACTTAAATTTGAATGGTAAGCAAAACAAAATAACAAATAATAACCGTGCAGTTAAAGGAGAAACATAATCAATTACCGGAAAAACAATACCTATTCCCAAGAATTATGAAGACATAATCAATTACGGGCAAAACAATACCTATTCCCAAGAACACAAGTCCAATTAAAACCTTGTTATTATCAGAAGATATGTAACTAAATAAGACTGTAAACAATCTCAATTGTTAAGTCCTGGAAGAAATATTAGCTATGTACTCATTATATTATATATCATCATATATGAACCATGATGACCAGATCATTTATGAACCACTCCACACCATCCCTTCAGAACTCACAAATATAACCCCCAGAGATTAATTGCAATGCTATAAACAAGTAAAAAGAGCAAAACTGATAGTAATCCAGAAAAATCTATAAACACAAACACCCAAAAATAAATAAAAATAAAAACTTTTATGTCCCCAAGAAAACAAATAGGAAAATGAAGATAATGGGATTGCATTTGTACCTTATACCTCTGCTACTTCCGCCCCAGTCGCTATAGCTGACAATCAGCTTCTGAAGTTGCCAAACCCCTCGCAAAGCCATTAGATACTAAAAAAAATAAAAAAGAAGAGAAAAAGGGGTTCAGATAAATATGAGTTGAATGATGCGAATGAGTGGCGCAATGAACGAAACATGATTGATAGATACCTTTCGATTTCGCCAATTTCCGAAACGAAACTATGTCGAATTGCGATCTCCTGCGAGTGTGACTGTCACTGTGATAGTCAAAGAAATGAAGGCAAATTAGTTGCAACACCGCGAACCCTAGGAATATACACTGAAGAAGAAGAAGAAGCCGTTTCCGTAAACGCCACCGTTTCGGTATACATTTTTTTTTTTAACCCTTTCTATCAAAATTATTTTTTATTTTGAATCAGATTTTCATTCATTAAAATTTTATGAAGAAGTATATTCTTATTACCAAAATTTTCTATTATTAACTTACTACCTATTTAATCATCATTGAATCAAAAAGAGAATGTTAAAAAATTTTTGAAAAAAGAGAAAATATGGATTCAATGATGATTAGATAGGTAGTAAGTTGGTAGTAGAAAATTTTGGTAATAAGAAATCCCTCCTCAAATTTTATTACCCCTATCATTACAAAATAAAAAAAATAAAAAAAACTTCAAAAATAAAGTTACATTGGGTTTGGTGATAATATAAAGATACTTTGAAGGTTTTGAAAAAAATAAAATAAAATATTTTATTATTAGGATGGATTATTAGGATAAAATTGATAAATATAAATTTAGAATAAAAATAAAGCTCAAAAAAATATGAAAACAGTAAAATTTTAGTGTGTGTCTATATGAGGAGAGATATTCTTACTATCAAAATTCTTTACTAGCAAGATGGAAAATATAATGTCAGCTATATTAATTCTTAAAAGATGGAAATTACATTGGTGGTCACGAAATATGTATTTAGTCGATCAATTTAATTATTATGTATTTTGTTGTTTAAATTAAATTTTGAAGTTCTTAACTTTAGAACTAATTTGACTAAAAATTTTCCCTGAATGTAATTTTCATCATTTAAAGACGGGATTTGAACGGTGGCTCTAATTTTCTACTGCTAAAATTGGCAAAAACACCAAACAGGGCATATATTATTAACCACCAAAAAAATTTTTTTTTATGTTACCCAATTGTTATGTAACTTCGTGCCCTATATTTCTCTGCATGCAAATGGTTTTTTCGAATTGTTGTAGACTGCTCATACAACACCTTATTACTTGTTTTGTTATTCTGTTTTACCTTGATATGATTTTATTTTTTATTATTATTTCTGGATTGAAAGATGCATATTTATATGTAGATTATTAAATACTGATTCTTGGAAGCACATAGAATTTTATGCAGATTTTTATATGCTTTTATGCAAAAAAAAATTATGTGTTTTTATGCAGAATTTAATTTTTTGTATTTTATTTTTATATTTTTTATATTTTTATATTATTTTTTTATTTTAATTATTAAGCCTATGTATTTCCCACCATAAAAAATTCAACCCATTTTTCAAGTATGTATTTTGTTGTTTAAATTAAATCCCACCAACACCATAGGGAACTTTAGAACTAAATTTGATTCTAAAAATTAGTCCCATAGCGGCTCAATGTAATTTTCGAACCCGCGGGGCCCACAAAAAGAAAAAAGATGGGGTTTGCATTTGTCATTTAACATGATCACAAAAAGTTTCCTACACACACAACATTTTGTGGTGCCCATATCTTTTGAAGCAAAAAAAAACTTACGGCACGTAAAATGAGTCTCTATAACATAACACAATCATTTTTCCTACAACATAATCTTTATAAAATCCTTTAAAGATTTATATAACTGATCTATATCTTTTAAAGATCAATCTTATAAGTTTTTTTTTATTTGAAGTAATTGGTGACTAAATAAAAAATTGAATTTCCTGTGTATGGGCCTACGCAGTGCGACTGGGCTGATACTTAGTTTTTATTTGGTCCTGTAATTGGCCTATTTGCCCTACTATTGATCTCTTCAGTTTTCGACTTTGATAAGGAAAGTTGCTTAATTGATGTCTGTGCTCTCTACCTTTTCACAATCTCTTGTCAAAATTTGGCTTGCAAGATGATGAAAGATACGTACATAGCAAGGGGACACGAAATTTTATGTGGTTCTAGAATTGTCTATTCAATATTGATATGCTTACCCCATTTTTTAGTATAATTCAGGGATATCTCAATGCTCAACAGTCAGAGATCAATCTTCTGAAGCATAGAGATTATTGAAGTGGATTTTGTCTCTATCAACAAAGCTTTTTTCATACATATTTTTTACATCATTTTTACATGAATAGATTATTTGGTTAATAGCATATATTATACGGTTAACATAAATATTCGTCAATAGAGAGAAGCAAATAAGTAGATTCTCGTGCATTATACTCCAAATATTCTTATGTGTCAGCCTTGTTCAATATGCAAATCAAGTAGTGTTAGCGAACATAACCTAGTCAAACCATCACTTATTAATCTTTGGATAAGCTCAAAAAGAAAAGCTTTATTTCCTCCAGTAACTTGCATACCCTTCGAACTTCAAACTTTACAGTTTCAACATATTCGAAGGTGATAACATCCAAAGTGCTTTGAGTAATATTATATAGTAAGTTAATAACTCTTTTCAAAAAGTGATCAGCACAATATCTTAAGAAAAAATGTTAAAACAGTAAATGAGAAAAAAAAATCACTTGTTTTTTTTATGGGGACGGATCCGTTAACAATTTTTTTTTTGAGATTTTTATTATTTTTTCCCGGAGAGATATAGTGTGTCATTTAAAATGATAAACACTTAATTTATAAAAAATGTAAAAAAAAAAAAAAATTGTAAATATAACCTGTTTTTATTTATTTCAATTAGTTGGATTTTGTTATTTTCATGGTATTTTATCGCAAAGATGCTTGATTACTCTTCAAAATTCAATCGGTGCACGCAGTTTTAGAAAATTATGATCATGAAATTCAAAGATATAAACTGCTTTTTTATTTCAATTAGTTGGATTTTGTTATTTTCATGGTATTTTATCGCAAAGATGCTTGATTACTCTTCAAAATATAATATAAATCATTAAATAATTATGATCATGAAATTCAAAGATTTAAGAGGCTTATTACCAAAATTTTCTACTACCAACTCACTACCTATCTAATTACTATTGAATCAATATTTTCTCTTTTTTCAAATTTTTTTTGACATTCTCTCTCTTTAATCCGATGGTAATTAGATGGATATTGAGTTAGTAATAAAAAAATTTGATAGTAACAATATCCTCGTGAACATTTAATTAGCTGAACCGTTCATTGAGTTTGCTCATTTTTCATCTTTATCGTCTAAGGTTTCTCCATAAACCAACATCTTCTGACCAACCAAAAAGTAAAACTTGGGCATCTTCTTACGCTACCATATATGTTTCAATATTTTAAGTTCCGCATATCTCATTACGCGCGTTAATTAGTTTTTCATATAGATGATAAAACTTTTATAGTGGGATATTGCCCTTTTTTTATGACTGCTTAAATATTATTTATAATTAAGAAAAATGAAATTTAATCCAATAAATCAATTAATAGCTCAGTTAAATAATAAAATCATAAATATGGTACAAACTGGTGATTACTCATGTCAGACCTTGTGGCTTGTATGTGATTATATATATAACACAAAAGCACCAGATAAATATAGTTGATATTATATAGCTTGGCCTTGGAAGTGTAGTGGTTATAACTTAGAAGCATCAGAAGAAGCCAGCCACAAACGGGATGAGTAAAAGCAACAATTTGGAGCACATGAACGACAAACTTTACTTGCTGGTTATGTCTCCAATAATTTACACAAGTCTCTTTCCCCAATCTATACCTATCTCCATAAATAGATTTTTCGTTCCTATACAAGTAAATCATTAGAGCCACACGTATATTGATGGGACTATTTTAATGTAATTTATACATAATATAAATTTTCTTTTATTATTATTGTGATCACGTGATGATTTTTTAAATTTTACATTTTTTCATATAACTACTATATTTTAGTTTTTGGCTTACTTATTTATTTCATTTATATATATATATATATATATATATATATATATATATATATATATATATATATATATATATTGCTTAACTTTTCATTTCTTTTAATCTTCCAATCTTTTAATTTTTAAAATAAAAAATTAACATGTGCGTTATGGACCTTGAGATCACCACCCTAAAAGCTAACTCAAAAGGTGGGAGTGCCCAAAACATTATAAACCCCACATTAGTGGTATATGCAATCAATGTGGGACTCGTAATATTGCCACCCCTTTAAGGGCTGTCGTCTACGGCGGCTTGCATTCTATCGACACTGATTGACGGTAGCCTTTTTCCCCTTTGGGGCGGCTTCACTCACATATCAGTATTCAATGTCCAAAGACACATTAATCCAGCCTATAGGTAGCCCTTTCCATGGCCTTAACTCTCAATGAAAGCACCAATTGTTATGGACCTTGAGATCACCACTCCAAAAACTAGATCGAAAGGTGGGAGTGTCCAATGCCTTATAAACCTCACATCAGTGGTATTGGCAACCAATGTGGGACTTGTAACATTGTCACCCCCGGCTGACGTCTACGGCGACTTTCACTTTATCGACATTGACCTGACGGTAGCTCTTCCCCCTTTGGGGCGGTTTCACTCACCTATCAGTACTCAATGCCCAAAAACACCTTAATTCAGTCTATAGGTAGCCCTTTTTATGGCCTTAACTATCAATGAAAGCAACAATTGTTATGGACCTCGGGATCATCACCCCAAAAGCTAGCTCAAAGGATGGAGTGCCCAAGGCCTTATAAACCCCACATTAGTGGTATAGGCAACCAATGTGGGACCGTAATAGTGTGTTCATATTTAATAAGTTTTAAAAAAAAATGTTTATATTTTACTATAAAAATATGTATTGTTAAAAGGGGAGTGTTATATTTACAAGCTCTTACAAATTACATTATGTACTCCCAGAAATACACTCGGTTACACTATGTACTTCCGCGAGTACATAATATAATTTGCAAAATATTGTAAAAAAAGTTTATAAATGGATCATTCCCTTTGTTAAAATGCTTTAAAAATACATGTTTATAACTTTTTTTAAGGGATTTATTAATCTCATGTTGTAGGAGAATAATTTTTTATCATAGACACAATCATAGGTGGGGCCTACTCACTCATTAAAAAATTTGAGCTACATAAAAATTGATTAGTATCTAAGAAAGAGAACTGTTCTCCGAACTTTGGGTATTTGAGGAGGATTCAGTTATCTCAGATTCTTGGTATTCATCTGTATCTTGAACAAAATGCCACCGCCAGACCCTCAAATCCCCATTGCACACTTTAGCCTCTTAGCTCTCTTATCGAAGACTATCATCCATAAGTCCTTAACAATGAGAGGACCATAATACTGGATCATTACAGAGTCTGTTTTCTGATACACAGGATCCCTTTGCAGCACTACTGATAATGATCCAAGTTGAAGGACGCGTGTATGGTTGTAATATAAAGTGTATGCCTAATAATTCATATTTATGAAAAGTTATTTGTCGTTTGTATTATTATGACTGATTAGGTGTCTCATATATAATTATTATACTTGTTGTTATTATCGTTTTCTTGCCTATAAAAGAAAACCTTCCGTGTTTGCATTTGCAGAAAAAGAGTAATTTTTTCCTTTTTTTAATCTTACAAGTTTTGATGGTAATATTATTGAGTGAGGATATTCTAACTACCAAAAATTCTCACTACTAACTTACTATCTATCACATCACCATTGGATGAAAGAGAAAATGTTAAAAAGGTTTTTGAAGAGAGAGAAAATGTTAATCTAATGGTGATTACTGATTAGATAAGTAGTAAGTTGGTAGTAAAAAAATTTGATAGTGGAAATATCCCTCCTCAATAATATCTGAATAAACCTTCATAAAATAGTTTCGGTCGTAGAAGTGTGAAAATTTTGGTAAGATAGTACACGATTTTTCAATAAATTTTATCCCTTTCTCACGTCTTTTTTCTCATTTTGTGGGTTTCATGTGGATTTTTCTAAGGATAATCACTTATGATGTGGGTCTTCCCTAATTAAACATAAAAAGAATGTTTAAATAACATTGTAATTTTATTTAATTTATTTATTCTTCCCTAATTTTATTTCATTTCCCTTTTCTTAATTTCTTTACTGATTTATGAATTATGATTAATCAGATTTAAATTGGATAAAACTAAATAGTCGATAAAAACTTTCTTATCAAATTTTTAAAAAAACTACACATCCAAGATTTGAACTCAAGATCAAGTTAAGCTGAAAAATTTTGTGCCCGTTGATCCACGAATAAATTTTTAGGACAATCGATGTACTGAACGTTCAGTGTAATTGTTATTTATTTTATAATATGTGGACAAAAAATATCACATTATTTTTAAAAAAAGTAAAAATTAAATGACACACTGAGGGAACGTTTGGTACAGAAGAAATTTTTAGATGTCCGGGAATCTTAATTTTTAAAAAATATGATTTTTGCATTCAATTTACGATAATATCTAAAAATTTAAAATTTAAAAAAATTCAATTTCCGAGAAATCCGATAAAAAATTGTGTACAAACGACCCTGAAGATTTATTCTTAATCCACGGACTTATGTGAGCTCGTGACACTGAATATTAATTATTTGGTGATGTGAAGGAACAAAATTGAAGTGTGATGTGTGACATTGATGCTTAAAGTTGATGAGTTATCTCTAGGTTCGCGAAACAGAGGCACATTTTGTGTGGAAGCTGTTGATATGGTGTCCACTATCTAGGAAATAATTTTGATTATGATTTGCACAGGCTGTCAAGCGAGTAAGTCATGGAAGTTTGATAAAGACCACTTTCCATAACCTATGACCTAAAATCAGGGGTCCTCTCCCCTCCAATAAAAAAAATAAAAAAAATAATGCAGTTGAAGGCCAAACATAATACTATTATTATTATTATTGTTAAATGTCCTTTTTTTTGTAAGTTTTGATTTGAAATATAAGTTGAAATTTACTTCCACTCCACCTAATGTGTATATGTCATGTGTAACTTTTTCTGTATTTTCTTTTTTATTTTCATATGCTATGTTTTGGTTAATGAAAGCTTTGACATTTTTGTGATCCTTTTGCTCTCTTTCCATTTGCATAGCTGTGTTTCTCTTTGTGTGGTGATTTCATATAGAGAAAATGAGTTTGCTCTAACTTAAAAGATCCACTTTTTGGACAACTTGGTTGCATTTTTTTACTTTATTATTTAAAAAAAAAATATAATTAAAAACATTGTTTTAGTTACGACATTTTTTTTTAATTATTGCTTTAAACTACTTTTTATGTATGTTGGACCCGACTAATAGTATATTTTTTTAGTCTTTCAAATGTTATTAAATGTTAATATTTTGATAAAAAATTACCTAATGAGTTCCTACGAGGTCAATAGGTAAAATAAATAGTTATATTATGTAAGATAAAAAATTAATTTTCGCCCCCTCCCTTCCAATCCTGGCTCACCACCGCCTAAAACAACTTTTAATGGAGGTGTACTAAAATCGATTCCCTTAATCTAGGACCTAAAACAACTTTTTAAAAGGGTTTGAATATCTCATTTTGATCTCAAAGAATTAAAGTTGATGGGAATACTAAAATGAACCAACTCGTCTAAAAAAAATTAGGATTGGATTAATTAAAAAAATAAATAAATAACAAAGGTGTACTATGAAAGATTTTTAGTTGTTTTTTTTTTAATTCTCATTTGTGAAGTTTTTTGGAAAAAAATCAAACCTAAAACCGATATATTTAAGCCTTTATGATTAAGAAAAGTAACGTGAAATTAATTTTGTACACCCTAAGCAGCAATATTTCCTGTTGGTATTATTAATTTTGGGGAGGGGGGATTCAATTTTCATTTACCTTTTGAGAAAAATTGTAAATTTCTAAATGCTAGGAATAAAGGGGAAGAAAAAATTACACCATGTCCGTGAACGATACAATAACCAAGATATACACAGTACAACAGAGTAATCCGAATTTTTAGTAATTATTAAACTGAATTTCACTCAGATAAAAGAATCTTTTTAATTAAATTCAAAACAAGCATTGCAATTTGCAACTCCCTTTTTATACATCATAAAATTGGGAAAACGCAAATTTTTTTTTTTTTAAAGAATCAATTATTGCTTTTCTCCTACCCACTAGTCGAAGATATAGATGCCATATTCCTTTAAAAAAAAAAAACTAAATTTTATTGATACTGATAAGTAATAGGTATTTGGTCATTTGGGATCAGATGCAAAGAAGGAGAAATGAAGTGGCAGCTTTGTTGCCACACATACACTGATAATAAAGACATAGATTTCACTTTACGGTAATTGAAAATGATCATTTAGTGAGTTGTATGCATAAAGGTAGGTGCTAGTGGAAATGCAAGTGGTGATGAGCCTGAAGAATCCTTTTTTGTTCATATTGAATATTAGTGCGTAATAATTGAGTTGATTATTTGATATTGCTATCAACTCTCTCAAAATTCAAGAATATATCACCCACCCAAATTATACGAGAAGAATCGTTTAAAAGCTTTTTTTTGACATTTTACGCCTTCCTTTTGCTTTGTCTTTCCATGTTCTCAATTATTGCCTCTCTCTATTTCTAATCTATATTGCAGGGTATCTTCAACTTGGGTCATGTCAAATATGGACAAATTAAGCTACTTGTAGCTGAAGAAGCCGAAGACTCAATGAGAGCAACGTGAACGCCATGGAGGAAGAAAGTTTGGCCTAACCTTTTCTTAATGTGCATGAAAATCATCTACATATATTATTTAATATATAGTATCATTATTTAATATATAGTATCATAAAATTGGACACTAACGTGATTTTTCTTTTTTATCTTTTATGTTCAAAATGAACTTAACTAAAAAATCAGAAGTAAACAAATTAACTAAAATCAATTTGGAACACATTGGACTGGGGAAGGTAAAGTTGCAAGGTGATCGAGAAAAAATTATATTAAACTTACCAATTAATTAAAAAATCTATTTACAAATTACGTTTTATATAAAACTTACGTCAATTCAATTGATTATTCATTACTTTTATGTATGTCTATTTTGGAAATTTACACAAATGTATTTTATGTCATACGTGCTCTTGTTTTCTACTAACTAAATTAATTGTTTTTTACCCCAAAAAAAAAATGTTGCGGATTTTAAATTAATTTAGTACATTTAGCTTATTTGGTTAACAACTATTTAGTTCATAGTAGTATCCTGTGAAACTTTTGATGAGGTAAAGCGAGGAGGACATTAACCTAATTTATAATGAAGTGATTACCATTAATATGACGTTGTGATTACCATTTTATATTTATTATCATTTGTTTATGGGTTTTATAAGAATTATGTTATAGGAAAAATGATTCTGTTATGTTATAGAGATTGATTTTGCGTGCCAGAGTTTTTTTCTGCTGCGGGCCCCACAAAATGTTGTGAGTGTAGGAAAGTTTTTGTGGTCATATTAAATGATAGATGATAAACCCTTTGTTTATTTTGACTTTCTTGCGAAATCTTGTTACTTATTATTTTTAGAACAAGCATGTAATCTCATTATAGTTTCAGGCTTTCAGCCATGTTTCATTTTCAACATAGGCACAGTTTTTGAATTAAAGTTTTTACAAAAAAAAATGTGTAATTAAGGATTTAATAATTTGTTCCAACCATATTAAGATATTTTTAATCTGAGTCAATATTATTTCATTTCTTAAAAGGATGGAGATTTTTAATGCAGAACTCTTCTAGGTTTTTATTAAAAAAATAAAAATAAATGTCAAGGTAAACTTTCTAGAATATTACAATCTAACCTTGAATTTTTTGTATCCTGATAAACTACAAAATCTCTGACTTGACTCTTTCAGGTAAAAACAAATACTCAAACGCAAGCAAATAAACAATCTTTCTGGAAAAATTTATTATTATTTTTTGGTTAAAATAAATATTTTCTAAGCTAGACGGAGCGAGTGCAGTTTCCAGCACGCGCTTCAGCGAGTGGACAAAAAGAGGAGAGACAAACGTTTGGAAAAGACACGTGGCGTTGGATGTCGGGTGAAGATGTTAGGATCACGTGGTTTGAGATGAGATGTCTATGTAGTGACACGTCATCATGCCAGTTGTCGACAGTTACGTCAAAATATCTGGCCACGTTTATCATCCCCAACCCACGAGACTCCTGCCCTTCTGCCACTATCATGCGCCCCACCATAATTTTTTTTAATCCACATATTAATTAACTAAATTATTAAATAAGTATGTTGTACTTCATCTTATTTCATTTATGGAAAAAAAATTATTATTATGTGACATGATATCAGTTTTCTCTCCTACATACCCTTCGATAACTATGCCATCTTTTTCTTTTATTTTTTTAGGTGGTGGAACCACTAATTTATCTCTATGACATGAGATAACTATCTCCTTTCACATGAAATTAATAAAACTCTTCATTTATTTATGTATTTGTTGTTGGAAAGAAGACTTTTTCTTTGGACAATTAATCATGTTAGGATATTCATTTCAAAATTTATGTAAAGATTTTTTATTTTTACATCGCTTTAATTTTTTATTTTTATTTTTAAATACAGTCATTTTATAAGGTTGTTTGAGTTGTAATATAATTAATTTTTTAATGTAAAATAATGTATTTGTAATAATTTAAGTTAGAATCAATTATATTATCAAATTTTCTTTTATTAAATAGCTATATTATAACACCTATAATTAGATTAAATTTCTTATACAAACTATGTGTATAAAATTTTACATTATTTAAAAATTATTTATATTTTGATATATGTTAATATTAACATAATATGCTTAAAATATATTAAAATAAAAGTCACATACCTATATTCTTTTTGTTATTAATCTTTAACAAAACATAACGAAAATAATTACAATGCCAAATAGTTATAATTTAGTGATTTGTTTGATAGAAACTAAAATTTATATAAAATTATTCGATAACATATGTAATTTGTACTCTCTCTTTTTTGGTCAAAATGTAATTTGATACTTTAATCTTTAATTGATCTTAGTTCTCAATACATTTTATTTGGTATTTATTTCATGATAAGTATACTTATCATATATAGCATATCAAAATATATCAGACACTTATTAACTCAGGTCATGATTTACACTTAATATAATATTCTTAAGCAAAAATAGAGTAAAAATTAATTCAAAGTGCGTAACAGAGAGCTGAAAGTCCTATTTGTTAAATGGGACTATAAAACGTCGCTGTAATCAAATTTTTTCAAACGAAACAATTTATGTGTTTTATTAATCTTATGTTAAAGGAGATAAGTTATCTCATGTTATATAGATAAATTTGTGGACTCCACCATTTGAAAAATAAAAAGAAAAGAAAAGAAAAATGTGGCACAATTATCGAAGGATGTATAGGAAAGAAAATTATCACATGTAACATAAGAGTAATTTTTCTCACAATTTATATATGATTTAAAATTTTGAAAATCATTTTGTACTAATAATAAAATGGACTACATTGTACTAAAAAAAATAGCCTGTTGTTGATATATGGAAAATGTTATATTTATCATCATTTTTTCTTATTACCTCTTACTACTAATCTTGTTATCGTTGGATCAAAATCAAATTAACGACTCTCACTTGATGTTATTTTATAAATGTTAATTTGATTTTGATCCAACGATAACAAGATTAATAGTAAGAGGTGATAAGAAAAAAAAAATAAGTATAACCTCAAAAGAATAATTTTTTAACATGTATCTTAATTAAGAAAAACGATATTTTCTCAAAATAATTTTTTATACCTTTCTTCACTATTTACTTAAAAATAAAATATTATTTTTCTGTAAATTTTAAAATATTAAATATTTATACTTTTATTTTTAATTATTACTTTTAATGTTAACTTTTTTAAATACTTATAAATATAATAAAAAAATATTAGTAATCAGTCTTTAAGACATTAGATAGCAAAAAAAAAGTATTATTTAGGAAAAATTGATTCCCATGTTATATGAGAGAATGAGAAAAAATCTATCATTCACTCCTATATTAGAGAGAGAGAAAAATAAAATAAAGTGAGCCTCACGTAAATTTATGTGTGTATGGGAGAAATTTTCTCTTAATCTATTTCTCTATTATTTACTAGTAATAAATAAAGGGACTTATTAAACTCATGTTGTTAGAGATATCTTGCTAATGTCATAGAGATAAACATGTGGATCTCTTCAATTTTTTTTTTATTTTCTAATGTTAAAAATAGTCTCCACATATTTATCTGTACGGTAAACATGATAAAATATTTTTTCATAAAAATTTAAATTGTAGCACAACTAAAACTTTTAATGTTGAAAACGAAGATTGTAGGGAAGCTTCTTTTATTAAAAAATTAGTTCAGCTGAAATTTGAATATTCTACGAAGAAGAAATTATGAGACACATTTATTAAGGCACGTTTAGCATACCTACAATTACCAACCAATGCCAATTATTGTGTGAAGATGATAAATAGCTTATTAGCTTCCGAAACGCAAGTCCATTCGTTCACACCACTCCGACCAATACCGTGTCAAACATTCTTAGAAAAAGAATAACAACTAACAAGAATACCAAAACAAAAGAACCATTTTGTATTCATGCCCTATCATCGAAAACAAAGCAAAATATGTAATTGCT
This sequence comes from Gastrolobium villosum, assembly GCA_032173675.1. NCBI lineage: Eukaryota > Viridiplantae > Streptophyta > Magnoliopsida > Fabales > Fabaceae > Gastrolobium > Gastrolobium villosum. Next base: position 36,144 of record JAVKPL010003740.1, read on the forward strand.
TTGTTTAGTTTAATGTCCCATAGTTAATTTGGAGGTGCTTGACACATTGCACTTAGACATGCCTCTATTAATTATGGTTAACGAATAAATCAAACTTTGATCTAAACAACAAACAATATAATACACATTCATTCATTTACCGAATTTGGGTCCAACTCATAACTGTGTATTTAGTAAGATAAACTTTTAAAATTACTTCAAAGCCGCAAATCCATATAGGGTTGTCATTGTCTCATTCATCAATCAACAATCCCTTGACTTGTTAAATGTCAGAAATAAATTCTTTGCATGTTTTAATAAGAATTGTTAAAAATAAAATATACGAAATTTATGTCATATTAAAAACATTATAACTAACATGACTTATTTATAAACTAATAATTAGCAACAACAATTTTTTTTTTGCAAGCATAATATACATTGTTCATACACGTGGGGTCAAGTTTAATAAATACTAAATGGTAAGAATTAAAACTAAATAGTAGACTGATTGTCAAGTTTGACCAATTTTATTTTATTTTTGTAATTAATAACATTTATTTTAATTTTATTTTTACTACAAATCTATACGAGTTAAGGTTGAACTGTCGAACATTTTAACGTACGGCGCCTCCATCATGAGCAAAACGTGTAAAACTCTACTCTATAAAGTTGCTTGAAATAAGAGAAATCTAAAGTTGAAAATTTCAATTTTCAGTTACAATTACAATGTAAACAAAAAAAAAATTATGAATAGTATTAAAAAAAGGGTGGGTGTCTAGAACAAAAAAAATGAAAATTTTATTCAAAATCAAATACAAGATACTTACTCGGAAGATGAAAATATAAGAATTAAACTAATGTGGATTTTTATTTATTTAATAGATGATATATTTTCTTCACCAAGAAAAAGAAAGATGTTTGATGTGTGACAATAATAAGTGAAGAATAGGAAAGCGTGTCTAAGAGAGTGTGGGAAAATGAAGAAAGAGATGGTAAAGTAGATAGGAGAATATGCGCAAATGATTGGTGGGTGGGTATTCGAAGCCATCTTAAGGGCATATTAGGATATTCTCTCTCTGCGTGGAATCAACTCAATATATATTATTTTTCTTTTTCTCTCTAACTTATTAATCTTTGCCATTATTGAAGTAAACGCTTTGTTTATTTACAATGATAGTTATAGGGGACGATTTAAATATTTGTCTTAGGAAAAAATGTTTTTGCATTAATCTTGTTTTTAAAATGATGTCAGGTATTAAAATCTTTAAAAATTATAAATATAAAGATTATTATAATACTGAAATAAATTAAAATTATAAAAATATCATGATTTCGTTCCCAAAATGATATCGTAATAGATTTATTATAGATAATTTATCTGCAATAAACGTAGAAAAATTTCTTAAGCCAAAATGCTATCACCAAATATCTCTAGCAAAAGTTTGGAGTAACGTAATACAATTTTCACTTTAACGTGTTGATTATGTCCAATATACACGAGAAAAAAAAGAGAGTTTATATTAAAACATATGATTATTTTACAACCAAAAATTAGAGAGCATGTTATATTAAAAAAAACATAATGATTATTTTACAACCAAAAATTAGTAGGTGCATGTTATCAAAAAAATAAAAAATAAAAAATAGTAGGTGCAAATGTGTAAATAATTTTCTTAACTTTAATTACTTAACAAAATCATAAGTCCAATCTACCATAAAATTTAATCTGCTAATAAGTTTAAGTTAAAGGTAAAAAATTAGAAAATCATTAGGATTGATATAATGGTGAAAGATTTGGATAATTTGAATGAAATTATAAGTTTAAATCTCAGTACCACCATTATATTAAAAAAGAATATAAATTGTAATTCGTCCTTCTTCTTTTTTTAAGAATTTAACATTGATCTATTATAACTACTCAAAGGGATCGAGCTTGTATTTAATGTTAATTATGAAATTGTGATTGATGATAATAAATTTAATGTTTTTAAATTTAGAAAATTTCAAAAATTAAGGAGGAAAAATATTTATTATTTTAACTATTATTTAATTAAGAAAATATTTATCATATTAATTAATATTTATATTATATAAGGGGAAAAAGATGTATGTGGCGATGATCAAGATTTGTCACGTGAATCAACCCCGCGAACAATTCATGAGAATATTGACTACGAGCAATTTAAGAGAATATTACTTTATTATCATTAAATTATTATTGTAGAAAGTTATTACACAAATAAATAATCCAAATCAAATTTTCGAAACGGATTCAAACATGAAAATTTCGTGTTGGTAAAAAAAATTAAAAAAGGAAAGAAAAACAAAAAGAAAGGAAAGACAAAAAAAAAAACCTACTGCATGGTAGAGAGAGAAAATGTCCATGGAAATGAAAAAGAAGAAGAAAAAAACCGAAATTTTTGTCCTTTTAAATTGTTTTCTGCTTTGCAATTCTCATCATCATCATCATTTTTTTTATTCATTTCTAATTATTTAATTTATTTATTTTTGCGTGGATGCAGTGGCCCAAGCTTTGGCTTTCTTCTTCTCTTTCTCTCTGCTTCTTCTGACAATCTCATATTCACTTCCTTTTCATCTATAGAATCCAAAATCTGCTACTGCTTCTCCATTCCCCAAAACCAATCTTCTTCTTGATTCCTCAAAAAGCTGCTTTTTTTTTTTTTTCATTCACTCTCTCTCTCTAATCTCTGATTTAGATCACTTTTATTGGTTTTGTTTTTTATTTTATTTTTTTTTGGTTTGAATTTTGGGTTTGATTGTGTATGTAAACAGAATTTTATGTGTCCCATTGGTGTAAAGATTTGAGCTTTTTGTTGTACTTCTTTTTGGGTGTGTGTATTCAAGAGCTTCTGTTTGATCAAAGAGAAGTTCTTTTTGTTTTTGTTTTTGTTTTGAGTTTTCTGCTGGTGAACTCGTTGGAAAAACCCGAGCTTTTTTGAGGCTCGGGATCTGAATTGTGATGGAGTTATCAAAGGAGAAGCTGAAGAGCAGTGTGGTTGTTGAAGATGGAGGAGCTGACCCAAAGTCTTACTATATGCAGAAGTTCAGGCTTTATGAAACTCGCTCGGTAAATATCTGATATCAATGATGCATGCATTACTGTTTCAGTATATTCTGACCATGATCTAGATGTGGAATTTTTTTTGTGCTTCTCTTTGTTTGTTGCTTTAAAATGTTGTTTTGTTTTGTTTTGGGTACAGTTTTTTTTTTATCTCTCTTTCTTTTCCCATTGTCAAATTCATGTTCATGCACCATGTACATATGTTCATTCACAAATCATGATATTTTTCCTTTGGTCAAAGGAATCGAATGGGTGTGTGAAGATTGTTTTTTTTTTTTTTTCTGTGTTTAGTTTTTCAATTGGGATTTAAATTCTTCCCATCATGAAGGTGGGCTTGATGAATTATTGTTGTGTATCTGAATTCTCATGGTTTTTGTAAGAACACACTGATCCAGCCAGGTTTCCTACTTCTGCTTGGCTTGAATCATTATAATTCATTTAGGATTGTGTCTGTGTTCTTCATGATGCATGTGATGGCAAAGAACAGCGCCAAATGATTTTACAAAACAAATGAATTATGGATTCTTAAACTCCACTGTTTTCTGATTATATTCACTGACTATTTTTACCTTGGCTTTTTGTTTATATTTACTTCTGTGTAATGGATGATTGAACATCTAAGCATTGTTATCCACTTTCAGTGTTTTGGAACTCAATTCATGCCTCACTGTGAAAGCTGTTGCATGTTTATGGAGGGCTTTCAACTTCACTACTGAGTTTTTCTGAAAATGGAAACTAGGGTTTTTGTTTTTGTTTTTGTTTTTGTGTTTTTTTTTTTCTTTCATCAACATCATGCATCTGGTCTTATATGTTGTGCCTTCAACTTTAGTTTTGAAATTTTATATTGCCGACATTTGTTATCAGAAGGATGGCCAATGCTTGTTCTTTCTTGTCATATTCCCCTATCTTCAGGCAAGATTGAGTAGCTACGTCAATATACCCGGAAATTTCAATAAAAATGGGGCAAAGGCCAAAAATAGAACTGGAGCGGTTGAATCGAACTGATGTTTTCTTCTTTAGGAAATGAGATCTAAAAGGAAAATTTTGATAAATTCACAATCTTAAATTCCACTCTTCGATAATCTTCTTGCTGTTGTCATTTTAATTTATCACCGCCTTAAGTGAGAAGTGTATTGATTACTTGGCTGCAGCCGCCGATTTGGACAATAAAACACCACTTGCCTTGCTCATTTGATATTGCCCGGGTATTGTGTGCGCAACATGTGCAATGTGTGCAGTTGTACATTGTTTTGCATGCACAACATGGGTATTAGGCAATACTAGAAATTGGATGAGGCTTAAAACCTGCCCTCAAAATCTTGGCCAAATAAGACTTTCTCATTTGACACTTAAGGCCAAATCATGTTTCTGAGTGTATGTAAAAAGAAATTTAAGTTTGAGTTTCTGACATTTTATTGCAATGCACACCATGAGCCCTTGATGTAAGTGTGCAATACACAAGAAATGACTGCTATGCAAGACTCATGGTGATATCTGTATTTAATAAATACATATATCACTAATATCCTAATTACCTGATTTTGATACCTTATGTACATAATCCGCTAGATACTATTTACATAGTTACTACAAATACCAACACTCCCCCTCAAGTTGGCATCTAGGTCATAATATATTCCCAAGCTTGTTACATATTCAAGTTATTCGACGACCTCTCAAAGACAGTTTAAACATTTGTCGGTTGATCATACGAGTGAATAAAGTTAGTGTTGATGTCTTCGGATAATATCTTCTCTCTAATGAAATAACAGCCAATCTTAATATGTTTAATTCTTTTATGAAACGCTGGATTGATGGCGATGTGTCATGCAGCCTGGTTATTACAAACTAATGTCTTTTTTTGTGGCCTTTCCAAACTAGAGCTTTTTTAGCAGTTGTTCTAGCCAAATAAGTTTGTTAGTGGTTGAGGACCTTGAGGCGATGGTTCGATATCCTGTTTCAATACTTATCTTGCAAGCACATTTTGCTTTTTACTCTTCCAAGATACTAGATTATCCTCGATGACTCGATGATTAAATAATAACTAGAAGGTGAACCTTCTATTATTAGGGAAACTCGCCCATTCGGCATTTGATTATCCATCAATCTGAGTATGACCTTTGTTCCATAGGTAAGGTCTTTACCAGGAGCACTGTTGATGTAATCTGATATACAAATCACGACATTTCAGTGTTCAGTGCAAGGTAAATTGAGGCACTAACTTATTATATTGACTGCAAATGAGATATCCAGACGAGTAATCATAAGATATTTTAGTTTCCTAACTACCCTTTTATATCTTATTGGATCCGAAAGTGGCTCTCACTATTTGATACGAGTTTAGTGTTTGGGATTCAACAGACCGGTTTCTTCGAGAAAGTTTGTAGCATATTTCCTGAGTGAAATTACAATAGCATCCTTGGATTGTGCAGCCTTGGTTCTCAAGAAATATCAAAGTTTGCAAAAATCTTTGGTCAGAAAGTGATAACAAAGATACTGTTTTATCTGAGTGATGCTATGATGATCTCTTCCAATGTTAACAATGTCCTCGATATATACAACAATCAAATAAATGCATCCTTGAGCTGAATTTCGGTAAGAGACAAAGTAAACAAACATCAAAGGAGGGCCTTAATAGGTGGAACACATTGGATTTGTGGAGAGGAGGCCGTGGCAAGTGTGGCATAGTTGGTGGCTTCTTTGAAGAAGACAACACACAAATCCTTCATGTGGTGCATGAGGGCGCATTTGGAGCCTATTTAGAGTGGGTGTAATGGGGATGGATTTAACATCGAGAGACGCTCCTAATTTGTGGGTTACTACTGGCCAACGAAGACTGCCACCAACTGCAGAAATTAGTGGTCGGAGATAGTAGGAGCAATGGCGACCAGAAGGAAGATACAATTAGAGAGACTGAAACCAAAAGGAAACACTGTTTCCGGAAAAAAGGTTTGTCATCAGTTGGAAGTGGGTCCATCAGGTAGGCACATAATAGGGTTACCTCTCGTTAGGCGTGCTTTGATACTATGTTAAGTCAGGAGAAAATGAGAGACTTTGATGAAATCCGTGTGTCTCAATTGCAGAATGGGATCTGAGTTATACAGTCTAATAATTATAACTATATAATAAATGCAGATATCACTAGTATCATAATTAACTGATTCTTACTATCCTATTTACATAATAATCAACAAGATATTATTTACTTAGGTACTGCAATTACTAACACTTTATTTCACCATACATCATGTTGTCTAATGGGATATAAATTTTGGGTTTTATAATTCTCATTTAACATATAACATTTATTTTGTTGTCCTACATATAATTTTTTCTAACACATGGGTCCCACATGCTTTTTATCTCTTCTGATTTCAATTCTCCTTCAACATGAGAATTATAAAACCCATAAATTTTCTTGTTGTGTTTGCATTAGTGTTTAATGATGTTCATAGTAGAATTTTTTGTTCCATTTCTTTATAAATGGCACTAATTGCTGAGATTTATTTTTCCTTTCAAGAATATTATCTTTTTCACTTTTGTTTGTGCACATAATATAGCTACAGAGCACTATTGCTGTTTTCTTACCATTTCTCTGTGCTCAGAAATTTTTTATGATAGGAAGAGACAAAAGCAGAACAATTTGGAGGGTCTTAAAGATTGACAGATTGGAGCGATCTGAATTAAATATCATCGAAGATATAACAGTATACTCAGAAATTGAGTGTTGTGACCTTCTGCGGCGGATACATGAAGGAAACAAGTCAACAGGGGGACTTAAATTTGTAACAACGTGTTATGGAATCATTGGTATTTTCTATCTTCTATATAAGAACAAAATTGTTATTATTATCGCTGATGTTGTTTACCACATTAATCACCAGATTAAATCCATCATCTCATGATATTTTCTTTTGATTTAGGATTTATCAAGTTTCTTGAGCCATACTACATGATGCTTATAACAAAACGGAGGAAGATCGGTACAATATGTGGGCACACTATATATGCTATCACAAAGAGCGAAATGGTTCCTATTCCACATGCCACTGTGCAATCCAAAATGGCATGTTCTAATGATGAGAAAAGGTCTTTAGTCAATTTTGCATGTAATTGTAATATGTCTATGGTACATTTACAGAGACATATGAGAGTAGCATTGAGAACTATACCCTATTGATTGTACTTAGATGAGAATTATGTTATGAATTACGTTTTTTTATTTAAGTTTATTATATTGTGTAGTGAAAACGTTCTGTTAGAGCATCGTATCTTACTTGTGTTGAAATTCTACATTTTAGAGTTTTTCTTTGTACTATATATGTTGATTGTCTCACTTCAGTGTGTATGCACAATGTGGGCTTCCTCAGGTCAACCTTCTCATCTTTCTGTGGTACTTTCTAATTGTCTCTTTTGAAATAGAATCAATAATGCCTCTTCCAGATTTCGGAGTCTCGTAATATGTATAGTGGATACCTCCTTTGTTGTTCTTTTCATGTTGTACATTTATTGTCAGTTCATTTCCTGTAAATGTACAGGGGCAATCTTCATTGCTGTTATGATGTAAATGTAACTTTTTGAGTGAGACAAGGTATCGCCGGGGTTTCAATTGGGAGATCACTTTCTTTTCATTTTTTAATACTTTTGGTTAGAGTTGGCTTCATTAGTTGTTTTTATGTCCATTTGTTTTACTTTTATTCCTGTATATAATAAACCATCTTATTAATGGGCTTTGCTCTTTCTTCTGTTGTGACTTAGATACAAGAAGCTTCTATGCAGTGTGGATCTTACGAAGGACTTCTTTTTCAGCTACTCATACAATATCATGCTTAGTCTTCAAAAGAACTTATCTGGTCATGATATTACGGGACAATCACTTTATGAAACACTCTTTGTTTGGAATGAGTTCTTAACTCGTGGAATCAGGAATAATCTCCAGAATACTTCTTGGACAGTTGCCTTGGTGTATGGCTTTTTTAAACAGGTACAAATGAAGTCTCCTTTATTGGTTAATAGATATGTTTGTGAGGGATTTGAAAAGGTAACTGATGTAGCTAACAGTAATGCTAGTGACTTGTATAAGTGTCTTTGGTTCTTGACTTCAAGTTTTCTATATCTACAGTGAGGTTAACCTTTGATTTATGCTTTGAGAACCTGACACCTCTTGGAATTAATTTTCTCTTGCTTATATCTATTAATTTGTACTTGATCAATAATATTAATAACTGTACTTGCTTGTTTCGATAATGTGAAACTAATCTTACGTGCCAGCGTTTTATTTAATAGAGTTAACACTGCAGTCATTAAACCATAAATTGTCAGTGTTTCAGTTGTCTTATATTGGAAAATTCATTCCTCAAGACCACACAGGTTTGATTAACTTAATATAGGAAGTATTTTTAACATCTTATTTCTTTTTTTAAGACATCTAACATCTTAATTTTGGGTAACTTTTAATGGTTCCTGTGATGCTGACTTCAAGCCTTCCTTTGATAGCGCCAAAAAAATGCTAGTATTATCTAATCAGATAAGATTTGGTCTTTTGTTGTTTTCAAGTGTTCATTTCATTGTGTGGCGTGCAGGTCAAACTTTCCGTATCTGGCCGTGAGTTCAACTTGACCATCATTGCTAGGCGCTCACGGCATTATGCTGGGACCAGGTTTTTACTTTTTGAGCCTTTCTTGAGTTTTTGATAATTGAAATTACATTCTATTTCACATCTTTGTACTTGTGGTCCTAGATGAAATGCATCTGTTTATGTTTGCACCTATATTTGTCTTAATTTCTTGAGTTTCTAATTGAGGTATGGCTGCCATTCAGTTTGGTTTTTCTCCAAGGACTTAAATCCATAAAAGTCATGCAAACAGGGAGATTTATCACCAAGATACCTTTTTTTTTTTTTTTATTTCTTTTCACAAATTTCTTGTCTTTGTTTATTTTCTGTTTCCAGACATGTTACTTGGCTTCTCTATCTTGTGATGCAGATATTTGAAACGAGGAGTGAATGAAAAGGGTAGAGTAGCTAATGATGTTGAGACAGAACAGATAGTCTTTGCAGATGCTCATGATGGATGCCCAATGCAAATCAGTTCTGTGGTGCAGATCAGGGGTTCAATCCCTCTGTTCTGGTCTCAGGAAGCCTCTCCATTGAATATAAAACCTGACATCATATGTATGACACGGAAACAATTTTCCTTTGTTTGTTACTTTCTAGTACTGTAATTTATGCTGACAGTTCATTTTGGTTCGTTTTTTCTAGTATCAAGGAAAGATGATGAATTTGAAGCAACAAGACTTCATTTTGAAAATCTTGTCAAGAGATATGGAAATCCAATTATTATATTGAACTTGATTAAGGTATGCTTTCCACATATGCAAGGAACCGTCATGCATGCTCGATTTCTTTGTCTCATATCCAAACTAAATTTTTTTCTACCTTATACATTCTGTTGTCAATTGTGTTTAAGACACGTGAGAAGAAGCCTCGGGAAACTATTTTGCGAGCCGAGTTTGCAAATGCTGTTAGGTCCATTAATACAAATTTGAAAGGGGATAATCGCCTGAGGTTCCTTCATTGGGATCTGCATCGGCACACAAGATGGTAACTTGCTCTTTCCTTTTTTGTTCAACCACTACAGGTTTTTTCTTGTGTGTTATTTTGACATTTTTTGATCAATCACTTTTAGCAGCAAAGCTACCAATGTGTTGGCACAACTGGGAAAAGTGGCTGCATATGCATTGAAGCTAACTGGCATCTTCTACAGTCCAGTGACACCGAATTTGAGGCTCGAGGGATTATTTCAATATTCCTACTCTGAGTAAGTACCATAACAGCGCATTTTGACCCTGTTTTCTGTTATACTAATTAGGCAAGTTGAAATTTCACTTGATAATTTTAGAAATTGCTGATACAATTGCCTACTTATTAATTTTTGTACGTTGAGATGATTTATTACATGATATACCTTGTGTTAGGGAATATCCAACAATATTTTCTACTTGTTCTTTATTATGGTTTTGCCTTGGAGTAATTGTTAGTGATTTTAGTTGACATGGTTCACCTCTCCCAATTGCTTAAATTGACAGGTAGAGATTCGTGAATGTTATCTTTCTTTCTTTCTTTATTTTATTTTTTAATATCGTCACATGCCCCTCATGTCATGGAGTAACCACTCGATCATATAAGCTTTGATACCATGTTATGTACTAACTCTCCAAAAACTTAAGCTGTTAGGTGAAGATTCATAAATGGTATTTATATGTAGCATTTATTGAAGTGTTTTTTTTTTTTTTTTAAATGTAATGCAGGAATAACAATGTCACTGATCACTCTGTCACAGAGCAAGATAGTATAAACAAGGAAAATGTTGATAAAGAAACAGAAGTTGGCAGTTGTTATTATAGTGGTGATGAGATCAAAGATTATAGTGTCAAACCCCAGATGCTTCAAGCAGGGGTCTTGAGGACTAATTGCATAGACTGTTTAGATCGTACCAATGTTGCGCAATATGCTTATGGATTAGCTGCACTAGGACATCAACTACAAATTTTAGGATTTATGGAATCCCCAAATATTGATCTTGATAACCCTTTGGCAAAGGAATTAATGGAAATCTATGAGTCCATGGGCGACACATTAGCCTTTCAATATGGGGGTTCTGCAGCGCACAATAAGGTAATCATTCTACCTTCTGGTTTTGGACTTTATGGTTTATGGAATGTAATATGGGATCAGAAATTATATGCGCATAAAGATTTTGTTTACTGATGTGCTTTCAATGTATAATTAAGTTTGCCCTCACTCATCAGCATGGCATAGTTTTTGCCCTCAAGTACATCATGTCATCATTCAGCACCCAACTCTACCCATCTCCAATTCATTCCCGATCCCTTGGCATGTGCTAGGAGTGGGGAGTGGGAGATAACTCATGGCATAATTGTTTCCAATTACCTCCTCAACTTGAGTCAAGGACCACTAATTCTGTGATAAAAATGCTTGGTAGCTCAACTTACTTTCGTGCTCCTTGCAGCCTCTTACATGCACCCAATCTAATGAAAAAAAGAACAATTTTGCAGTATGAAGCCATTTAATTCTTCCAAAATAATGAAAGAATTATGGTGTGGATGCGGGGCTTGATCTTTTGGTTCAATGATAGTGCTTGGCCTGAAAGATTTATTTTATCAAGTAGAGTGGAGTTGGTACTTGAAAGCGATGGGTTGGATGCTTAATTTCAATGATATATGGTAGTTTGCTAGTAAATGAAGATGTTTAATTGTTGAGATATACAATACCCTGTTGAGATATATAAAACCATTAATATAGCCTCACCCAACAACTTAAGCTTTTGGGTTGAATTGGTTCTTTACATGGTATCAGAGCCTCGTGTCCCGGGTTCGATCCTTACCGCTCCTCACTTTCTCTTATGGAATTTTCTTAGCATAGGTAGGTGGGCCTGTGCATTGTCCACCCTTTAAGCCCAGTGGGCTCTAGTGTGAGGGGACGTATTAAAGAATAATATAAACCATTAAAAAGGCCATCACCCAACACCTTAAGGTTTTGGGTTGAATTGGTTCTTTACGTGTTATCAGAGCCTCATGTCTCGGGTTCGATCCTCGCCGCCCCCCACTTTCTTTCAAGTGGAATTTCTTTGTTCGCACAGGTATGTGAGCCTATGCATTGTCCACCCTTCAAGTCCAATGGCCTCTCGTGTGAGGGGGCGTGTTGAGATATATAAAATCATTAATGTAGCCTCACCCAACAGCTTAAGCTTTTGGGTTGAATTGGTTCTTTACAATAATTAATTTTGTACCCGTCAATTTACATGCCAATAAATAGAACCTTGTACACCTTTTGCTTATTTACTCCTAGGTTTTACCCAGTTTTTATGAGATGAGATATCCAAGTGTTCTTGAATCTTGATTAATTTACTATAAAGAGACCATCACAATATTCCCAGAGTTTTGAATTGGAAATGAGGAAATCTAAATTTGCCTTGTGCTATTTTCCATGCATGGGAGCTTTGTCTGATTACTGCTCATTCCTTTTGAGTTTTTTGCAAATTGGTCTTGCTATTCAGATATTTTCTGAGAGAAGAGGTCAATGGAAGGCAGCAACACAATCCCAGGAATTTATTCGAACCCTGCAGCGTTATTACAACAACACATATATGGATGGAGATAAACAAAAAGCAATTAACATGTAAGTCAAATAGTCCCATTTTTTTAAAATTTTTATTTACATAATTGTTTTCATAGGTGAATGCAATCCTTAGAGCAACAGTAAGGTTGCTCCTTTGTATCTGGAAGGTCAAAAGTTTGAGTCTAGAAAACAATTATTTTGCGAAAATGTAAGGGTATAGTCATGTACAATTGACCTTTACCCTTATCCTCACAAAGTCGGGGAGCCTTGTACATTGGGGCTTGTCATTTTTTTTTTAAATAATTGTTTTCATATGTAATAGGATTTAAGTGAACACTAGTTATATATTTGTGGTAGTTGCATTAGAATGAATTAGTTACTATCGTTTTTGATATTATTTTGGTCAGATTCTTGGGGCATTTTCAGCCACAACTAGGAAAAGCGGCACTGTGGGAGCTAGATTCAGATCAACATCACACTGTTGGGAAACGTGGCCCCTGTTTAGCAGATGACAAATTTAGGTAGAGTATATTATTCAATTAAACAAGTTTTGTTCATTTTCATTTAATGAATCTTTTGAAGAGGGGCTTATACTTAAAACCAAGAAAGATTTTATGACCTGTAAATATTTAATTTTCAAGAAGTTAACTGATATATTAGAGCTTTTGATATTTTCTATCTAATATCAGTTGTGTGCTTTTCTATGAGAAATGAATCCTCTCAATTGAGATTTTCACATGACAAGGTAATGTCAAGGGAGAGATGCAAAGGCAGTAAATAGTGGGACCCTGTTTAAGGTCTTTGTACCTATCTCTCTCCTGACATAACCTTGTCATGTGAAATTCTCATGTGAGGATCCATTCTCACTTTTCTATTTAAATCTGTCTTTAGCTTTGAGCTTAATCATCAAATTGAAAATGTTGTTCAAGCATATAGATAGATGTTGATGATTTTTCATTTGAAGAATGCAGAATGACTTTGTTATTTTGGTGCTTCACATCTGATGATCTTAAATTTATGAAGCATCACAAGTAGTTTGAGGTAGTGTTGGTACTGAAAGCATTTCTTGTTTTTTTCCTGACTCTTTACTCAAATCTTATTCTTCTGTGATTACTTCTTTTATCCCCTCAAGTTGCAAACAGAATTACTACTGTAATAGCTCAATACTTTCTTTAGATGGTCTTGCTCATTAAATTGAGATGGTGTTAGCTTTGACTTAAGATCTATGTAAGGAAAATGTTATATAGGCAAAGTGTAATCTCATATTCCTCCTTTTTCAAGGATGAAAGCAAATGAATACTAGTTATCCTTTGTCAGATGATTGACGAAGTTATTCCTTTATTTTGTTAGATCAAGTATTAAAAGATCACTATCAGATGGCAACATTGTTGGTGAAAGTGATACTACAGTTAGGAACTTGAATGTCACCAATTGTCAGCACCCATCTGAAATACCTGATAAACGTCGTCTTTCAGAGTCTACTCCAGACATCTTTACTTGTGGAAGTGCCATTTGTCATTGCAGGTATGCTTAATTGGCATTTTGCATTCCGTAAACTCTGGTAGCTACTTATATACTGGGGGTTTACTGACTAGCAGGTTCTTTGCTGAATACAACTTTTCTGATTTCTAAAAGAAGGAAAGTTCCTTCTGAAATTAAGCAATATGATGTAACTTCTTTAAAAGGCCAGCTGAAAATTTAACAATACCATAGTCTTTAAGAGCTACTGAGCTAGACAGAACCAGGTTTCAGACTCAAATTGTGCTCGACGCAATTATGATGAGCTTTCTGAGGTCAGGAGCTGGAGATTCTGGGGGGATCGTGTAGTCGATTGGGACATGTGTTGTAAGGCCTGTGAAGGGGGATGGATTAGGCCCATGGAATATGGTGTCTAAAAACATTTCCTTACAATATTTTTGGATGGAGGAGAATTGTGGGAAAGGGAGGGGACAGAGAGTTTTCAAGCAAACCTCTCAAATAAGGGATTATTGTGCAATACCCAAAACCCTCCCTTCTTATTATTGTTAGAATATTTAGAAGATATCTCATATTACCATTATTTATCTTAGAATGAAAAGAGCATCTTAGATGATCTCTTAGGAGTGAGTGGTTTTCGATTATATTTCATGATTTGTTCCCTTAAAAGGATTAATTGTCTAGCATTAATATAAATAGGGGGTTAGTGCTTTGCACTTTGTATCATATCATTTTGCATCAATATACATGAGAGAATTCAGTGTCTTTTATGTCTCTTTTTCTCTTCCTCTACCTAAATCCCTGTAATTTCAACAATTATGAACATTTCAAAGCTCCCCAATTTGGAGTCTCCCATACTCTCTCTCTCCCCCCCTCTTCTCTCTCTTTCTCTTTTTTCTCCTCACTTCCCTTTGGTTTCTTCCTTTCCAACTTCCACTTTAGTGGCTAAATGGTTATAGTGCTTTCCTTTTTAACCTCAATATCTTTGGCATAAGTATAAAATTCTTCATAAAGGGTAACATATCAAGTTTGGGGTCAATGTTACTCATGAGGGTCCTAAAAGTTCATTACATAGGTATACGATATATCTCTCTTTTTATCCTTTGCTGAAGGAATGGCTCACAGCTTGCAATTTCGGGAGGATGTGTGGCTTAGGGAAATCCTCATTCTTTGATCCCTTTCCTTACCTGAATCACATTTCTACTCTGTATTATGCTACAAAATCTTGTTTTTTGGTGCCTTAATGATTGAGAGACATATGAATTAGTTTCTTTGATGGGTATTCTGGATACTTTCTTTATTTCTAATACACCAGATGTTTTTTTTAGATTCTTCAGGATCCTTTATCTGTAGCAGTTACCAGGCCAGGCCTTACAAGTGTCAGCCATAAGTAGGGCTGGCTATTTGGGCCTGGTTATATTGGGCTAGCACTTTTAGGCTGCAACCAGACCTGCCCGATTACTTTCAAGCTGAAAATAGATCACTTTTGGGCTGGGACCGGGCCAACCTGCTCAATCTCTTTTTAGGCTGAGATCAGGCTAGCTTGATCACTTTCAGGCTAGAATTGGGCTGGCCTGATCATTTCAGGCCGAAATTGGACCATCTAGCTCTCTCTCACTTTTGAGGTTGACATTGGACCGGCAGCCAACGCATTACTTTTCTGGCTGCAATTGGGGCCAGCCAGCTCAATCATTTTCAGGCTAGAGTCAGACCATCTAGCCCATCACTGTTTAGTCTGATATGTTTTATAGTTTGATAGTTACGTTTATTGGTATCATACAGGCAGTTATATGGGAGAATGGTTAAGGACCAACATTGTGACAGTGATCACATTGGTTTTGATGAACATGGAGATGCATGCGACTGCTCCAATTTCCTTGATGTGGACTGGCTTTCTTCTTCTGGAAATTCTTGTGAAGAGGAATTACTTGAAAGGTAGTTCTAAAATTTTGATTAGTACTCATTTACCTATGCCATCTTCTTGTTACTTTTCTGTCACTTAATGATTAAAAAATATGGTCTTTTTTCACCATTGGCTTTATCCAATCTTAATCAAAGGTAGAGAGGCATATGTTGAATTTTTGGTGAGAGAATGAGAAGAATGCTTATATCATAGCATAGTATATTTCAATTACTTTGGGAGGTTCATCTATGAATTAAAAAATTGATGAGGAGCTAGGACTAAAATTCTGTCAGCTTTTTGTTTACGCAATACTCAGATCTCATGCCAATATGGGAAGCAATATTTTGACATTGGAAGAGAAAATAAAAAGGGAAGGAAAGCATTTTAACCAGAGCTTAGCAAATGTTAAGGAGTCTAGCCGGTGGTATATCTTGAAGCCTTCGTTCAACTCCTTCAATTAGCATACGAGTGAAAAGATTTTCTTGAATTGTAGTAAAATGTTAACCTTGGGTTTTATATTGAAGTGAATCCTTAAGTGAAATTAGGAGAGCTTGAACTTGAATTTCATTTTTGGAGCATGAAAGTGAATGGGGAAGGGCTCAAGAGACTTTTTTTTTTGTTTTTGTTTTAATGTAATTATTTGGTTAAGGTTTCTAAATTGTAGTGCATATTGGAACGTCATGGTGAAGTAATTGGATTGGTTTACAATTTGAACTTTTGGTGTTGACTGATGCCAATATTGTTGATGATAGTTATTAAGATTGATCCTTTCTTTCTCTGAGTCATATTCCTGTTAAGGGATGATGACTGACTGGCCTCTTGTTTTAATGGCAACAGGTCAACCAGCATCTCCTCAGAGAATATTGTGAATGAACTAAAAACTGAGACATCTGCAAGTGAGTCTGGATCCAGCATGAAGGTCAGTATATGTTGTTAGATCCAGAATCATTGCATAACAGCATTGTTTGGTTTCATTGAGGAAATATTATTGAGTTATATAGACTTCTGAGGTAGGATCCTTTGACACCAGTGTCGAATTTGAAATTTGACACCAAATTTAAAAAAAGACACCACATCTTACAAATCATAGTCGTTGATCTTTTTTGATCTAATGGCTTTTAGATATAGTGTCAAATTTCAAATTCGACACTGGTGTCAAAGGATCCTACCTCTAGACTTATAGTTAATTAACAAGAAAAAAAGCAAATAACTTCCAAAGCATGCAACCAATTGGTAATCACAATTTTCTTCCAATGTCTTTCAGGGAAAGCTGAGTGGAGCAGAACTCAACAAAGATGGCAAATACAATGAAAGCTTTGAACGCTGGGTAACTCATGGGGAGATGCTTTTTGTCTAATAAGACTATTCATGTCTTGTTTGTGACATTTATCACCCCATCCGAAGGATTGTGGGTTCCTGACTTGCTGTACAGAAATAAATGGTAAGATATATAATCCAAAAGCAAATAGCATTGGCAGCATCTGAGGAGCTGATTTTTGTTCAAGGGCATTTGAGTTAACAGATTATATTTGCCCTGCAAAGTTCTCTGTAGTCCATGGTAGCATCATTTGGGAGGTAATGGTAGATGTCAATAGGTAAACTCATTTTTGTGCCTCCCCAACTAGTTTACATTAAACATACCAAAATCATCAACCTTATATATCATTTTCATTGAGAAAACAAAAATATTTCATAGCTGGTACTCAGATTATAACTGGTTTGACAGATGAATTATCCGCGCTTAAAACTTTTTTGGTTCCCTGGATGTGAGAATTTCATTTTCAAGAATTGAAGATACCAATTATTCCGCAGCTGACTGTGTTCAGTCATCTGGCATAGTCTTTAACAAATTATTATTATTAGGTATAAATCTAGAGGTATTCCCGTTCAACTTCTAATATTGTAGCTTATTGTTGTACGGTATCACCTGATGTCTCATAAAGCAATAAACCAAATGGCAATGGAGTGTTTTAAAGTGTATTGCTTTTGTGTGTCTGAGTTGATCTTGAGTGATAATAATAGTCTAATTGTACGTAACACCAGGAGTTTTCTATAGTTATACCCCCAAGCAATTGTTGGAGACTTGAATATATGGAAGATTCAAACTTGGTTTGAGTAGCCATGTGACCTTTAGGAACGTAATTTGGTCCTTCACATCATTAAGCATTCAAGTTATTGGAACCTTGAACAATAGTGAGGAGGCTTTTTTGTTGTTGTTGGTAGATAAGGTGTCTTTTATTTTATATAAATCACATGTATCCTTTACGAGATGTTTGGGGCAGATTTAGGATTAAGATTTTTAATCCCTTTTAAAGATGGTACTAGTACTAAAAAGGATTGAACGCATGCTTTCATTTTTCACTTATTTAGTTTTCATGCGTCAATTGAACTATTATCATTTGATATAAGAGACCTTTTTAAGTATTGTAAAGGGAACAGGAAGAGAACATGGTATAGTTGAGACCATTATATCAAGAACAGTAGTCCATGAACTACTTGTTCATTCAAATTCAAATTAAATTCAATTGGTTAGAATAAGGTGCAAAAAAAAAAAGCTTCTGTATTAATGAAATCTGTGTCCATAAAAAAAAGTTTGGTATCGGATATTCAAAATTTCAAATCAACTTGTAAATGTCATGTTTGAAGAAAAAAAAGACAATTAAGTTACCAGTATCACGTGTAAGAATGAAGTAATTAATCTTCACGAAGAAATTTGTGTCAATATATACAGCTCATCTCAAAAAGGACATCCTCGAGAGAGGATGTTAAGTTATAGGAAAATTGTTTATTAAACTCAAATTGGTCATCGACTTGGTTGGGATACCGGATAAACGAAGCACTAGTTCAATCAGTGAATTATTGGAAGAATCGCATATAATTGGATAATGACCAAAGTGTCACATTTTTTGCAAAAACTTATCTGAATGTCATGTTTTGCTAAAAAAGTTCCGAAATTCTGAAATGTCATGTTTTTCATAACTATAGAACTTTTGCATCTTTGTTATTCATTTTTTTCAGAATTAAGCACTCCCTAATTACGAGGAAAAAAAAGAATCATATGGAGTCATTATTAAAAAATAAAATTAATATCATTTTTCAAATTTTAAATTAGCTCTCCCCATGTGTTTTATACTTTCAAATTTCAATCCAACTTACATAGCATTTCACTTTTCATTCCAATTTCATGTTTCTTAACTTAAAATATTTAATCGTGTTTTTTTGTTTTGTTTGTGTGATTGATGTGTATTTGTGAATTGAAAATAATGCATTGTAAATTAGAGATTTTGCATTTGGTTGTTGCTTTAAAACGATGTTGTTTTGCTTTAATTTTTTTTAAAAAAAAAAATTTTCATAACTCGATCAGGAATAACAAAAATTGTCTTTATTTGCGAATTACTGATTTTGAAAAAATATTATCAAATTTCAAACATAAATCAAACCTAAAAAGAATATGGAATATAAAATTTAAGCGCACTAACTTAGCATTGAAAAAATATTAATCGTAGGATTTGAAACGCTAAAGAAACATTTTTTGGTTATCCAAAAGGAAGATGGAATATAAAACTTAAATGATGTAATTATAACCAAACGAAAAAAAAAAAAGTGTCAATTTCAAAAAAGGAGATAGTCTAGTGTCATAAGAATTTTCAAGTAGCTTCCAAAAGGACATACACAGTTTATTTAGTTAATGCTTGATTTACGCAAAAGAAAAATAAAAAAAAAAATGTATTGCCATTGTTAGCCAATCTATAAAACGCATCTGCGTTGTTCAGAGTCTCGAACTTTATAACTACAAAATAATACTCACGAAGTAGTTAACCTACCGAAGTTGTACTATTATATTCATCTTACCAAGATTTTCCAATCTGAAGTTCATTTACCCAAAAGGGTAATAATATGATTGTGCTGTTACGGGAAACACAAATACTTTCCCCTAAAAATAAAAATAAAAAGTCTAGGAGAGAGAAAACTTTTTCATGGGTCCAGGATGTCTCTGAAGAAAATTTGTTTTATTTTACTATAACATGACAATTGATTACCCTTACTCAAAAGATCAATTTACAGACAAAACCTTTCAAAAAGCAAAATTATCATATGCAACACTTTAATCACATTATTAGACATAATTGTACATTTAATATATATATATAAGAATTGTTGGGCATAACTTATACTTCGCCACCTTATACTTCACCACATGTATTATGGGTGTGGCTTCCGCTTAGGATAAATTTTAATAAATTATACTTATTATATATAATTATATATAATTTATCCCATGTTAAAATTATAATTTGGCCAACACTACAATTTATATTTGACCCTATCTAAAGCTTAAGATATTTTTAGTAAGAGATTTGAGTAAATTATAATAAGTTATGTGTTCAATTTTCACGTATAAAAAAAATATTTTTAGTAAAATTTAAGAGTGTAATAAAATTATAATTTTACAAATTACATACATGTATTTCTGAATATGTCGCTTTTTCTGCAATAATAAATTATAATTTAATTTTGAGACGAAAATTATATTATAATTTTAATTTATTTCAAGGTTATAATTGTTATATTTATAATTTTTTAAGATTTCAATACTAAAACGACGTTTAAGAATAAATGCAGATAATTTATATGCCTTAATTGTATAAACATTTTTCCGTATTTCTGAGAGTACATAGTACAAGTGTTCGCTTTTTCTGCAATAATAAATTATCTGCAGTAAATCCAATACAATATCATTTTGAGACGAAAATCATGATATTTTTATAATTTTAATTTATTTCAAGGTTATAATTGTTATATTTATAATTTTTTAAGATTTCAATACTAAAACGACGTTTAAGAATAAATGCAGATAATTTATATGCCCTAATTGTAGAAACATTTTTCCATAAAAAAAATTGTAAGAGACAACTGAGGTCCCATTCCCTGTGAGTGGGCAAAAGCCCCGTAGAGGCTGAGCATATCTTTAGTACTACTATAATATGTACTCCTTTATTAAAAGTAAAAAAAGGCAATGGCTTAAGGAAAAATAACCATACAAAGAGGGTAAAATGGTAAAAAAAATATATTATTATTTTCAAATAAGTAAAAGATGCATTGAGTCTTTAATACTACAGTAGTACCGAAGATATTTTAGTAACCTAAGCCTAAACTCTAAACCCTAAACTCTGATTTATTGTAATTTTCTTAACATATTGAGCTTGAACCCATAAATAGCTACAGCTAAAATTTTCTAATTTTATTTATATTTTTCTTATAAACCAAGTGACTTGTTTCAATACAAACGAACTAGACATAAACTATATAGAATGAATATAAGATGAACAAGAATAAATAATCGTGTCAATCTCTCTTCTCTTTTCCTGTTTTCTCAATTTTATATGATTGTCAATTTCCAACAAGAACTTCAGTCGTATTATCACAAGACATTAAAAAATAAACGAAATATAAGATTATATTATGAGGGAATTAGTAAACAGAAAAAGGGGTTAAAAAATAAAGGCAAAAGATTCACGACAGAATAAAGATGTAATAAAATTTGACCGAATATATTATGCCGTTAACAATATTTCTGCCACTCATACCAAACTAAAAAGTAAAACAACGAAGTTCCTTTAACTACCAAAAAAACTCATGGATTTTACCTTCTGGGAGAAGGGAAAAGGGTGAAATAAATAGCTGAAAGAAAGCAACATCACAATCAAAAAGCACTAAGTTCATTCCCAGCCAGTTGGTTGGACAGTCTCATCGCCAATAACAACAGGAATCTGTGGTGCAGGAGCTACTGAATCGCCCCAGTCTCCTCCTGCAACTGCAACTGCACCTGCAAGAGAAACTCACGTTAACAAAACATAAACACATAATTCGAAGGAAAAACATTTTCTAAGGAGAATTGAATTCTCATGTTGTGGCTCTTCAACTTGCATGCAAGAAATCTCATTTCTTTTTCTTTTTAATAAATGTGGGGCACACCACTAGCTAAGTCACAACATGAGAATTCAACTCTCATGCAAGACGAGAAAATCAAGCCCTAATTCTAAACAAAATTAAATAAAAATCTGCAAAGAAAAAACACACATGCAGCATTGATAGGAAATAAAAAAATCAATTTAACGGAAAACTAATTAATACCAACCCTGAATCAAATTGGAAGATAAGGAAAGATAACGAATGATATATTAAAGATAGCACAATCTTTAAAAAGAAAAAATAATCAGATACCAGTTTCTGGTGCTGCCCAGTTGACACCAGGAGCTGCTGCAATAGGTTGTGGAACTGTATCAGTCCACGGTTGATCAATTGCAGCAGGCCACTGTCCATCAGCAGTAATAGGCCCTGCATTGAATTCTGTGATGGCAGCATAATCACCTGCTGGAGCTTCATCCTCCTCTTGTGCCTTGGATTCCTCTGGGTCCCTATGGAAGAATAAATCCACCTGCATTAAAGTAAACTATTAGTTAAGCAACTTGAGTGAAAGCCACCAAATATGTTGGCTTTTCCAAAATTCAAACCCCCTGGATCTTACACTAGGGAAAGGGTGCAATGCGTTCGCACTTCAAATTGCAGATATCTAATAGAAGACTGCATATACTATGTCTAACACATAATATTCAACTTGAAAATCACAATACCAGCAAGATATATTTTTTTATCACATCCAACATAAGACCAGGGTAAATCTAGTACTTAACATATAATCAGTTTGTAAAACAATGCAGTCAATGGCCTATTACACTCTGCTTAGATCATGGACTGAAATTTTCAAGTAATTTACAAAATGCAGCAAATTAATTCCCTTCAATTTCAAAACATGTAGTTTGGGCAATGGAAATCAATTAAGATTTTGTCGCAGAATTCGATGAAACCAAAGCAGGGATTATCAAAGTGGAAAACAGCATGTATAACATAACATTGATTATTGAAAGAATAGTGTCCCTGCTCCACCTATATAACATTTATAGATGCAAACATAAAACAATATTCTAATTATTCACACTACAAATACAGAAACAAGCCTCAGATTTATAAATGTAGCTGCTCCGTGTGACAGCAGCGGGGGCAATTTAATATCACATTCAAGAAACTTTAGTAGAGAGAAAATATGTGAAGTACAACTGGAGGAGCATAAGATCTCCATCCACTTCAAGATGCAACAAGGAAAACTAAAAAACAAAAATGTTGTAAGAAATAATATTTCAACTTGAAAATCACAATAGCATGAAGATATATTTTTACCATCACATCCCACTTAAGACCAGGGCGAATAGTTCCACGCATCTGTAACACCATCCTTGCCAGAAGCCAAAAGAGACAACCAATGCTGTGTTTCCCCTTGTTATTGGCTGGAATTCCAATGTCAACATGCCTCATAGGAGAATCAGTGTCACAGAAAGCAATGGTTGGAATATTTCCAAGAGCAGCTTCCTTAATCGGCTGCACATAAACAATAAAAACAAAGTAATATAAATCACATTAATAAAGTAATAACTCTACAAAGAAAAGCTAAAATAAAAAAAAGAGCTATTATTAACCTGATGATCAGTTCTTGGATCTGTGAGAATGAGAAGACGAGGCTCACTGAACGAAGCCTGCGTCTGATTGGTGAAAGTGCCGGGAGTATGTCTCCCGGCAATGGCATGAGCGCCAGTGTACTGAGCAAACTTAAGAACCGCTCTCTGTCCATAAGGCCTAGCAGACTGGACAATTATGTCCTGAGGGTTCTCAATAGCAACAATAACCCTAGCAGCTAAATGAAGCTTCTCCCAAGTCTTACCAAGATTGATGATATAAATACCTAAAAAAAAGTCAACACAACCAATAAAAATCCATTTTTAATCAAGAAAAAAGAGAGTACAACCACATACATTACAGAACACAATAGTTATCAAATGGAAGAAGCATGTATCAAATGCAGTTATATAGATCTATACCACATATGACAACTTCATTAAAAAAAGCAGATAAAAAACATCTTACAAAAAAGCAGCAATACAAGTAGCAACATCATAGAAGAAAAAACCACCATCAAAAGAATAAATAAAGATACAAAAATTTTTCTCAATGAAGTGAATGATAGAGTGAGTCAATTAATAATTCAAAGGCTATTTATTGTGTTTTTTTTTTAAAAACACAGTTAAAAACCAAAAACAGAGATGAAAAAAACAAAGGTGTTTCTGCCTTTGTTGTTAAGATTAGTAAAAGGTTAAACTGTAACAAAAGCAAAAATGAAATAGAACTACAGAACAGAAGTTTCGTCGCAGGTTGTTCGGATAGTTTAAGGGTCAAAAGACAAAAAGACCCTCAAAACGTGCAAAAAAAAAATTTAGATGCGAGGTTGCTCCAAATGTTGTGATTCTACGTTGAAAGGTTACTGTTTGAAGTTTTAACATGTAGTTGGTGTTACCCAATTGCAAAGATCGTAACTTTTTTAAACCAGAAAAGAAGAATAAGAAGAAGAAGATGTTACCGTCGTTGCGGCGCTTGAAGATGTAACGTTCCATCTGAAAGTCGCAGTTTTTGGTACCGAGATGGACATGCGCCGCCAACATCAGCTGTATGTCTGATTCCTTCTGTGATAGCTCGCGCGGCGGGGCTGCGGCGGAATTGGTGGCGGCGGCCATGGTTGCTACCGGAAAGGGATTTGCACTCTGAAAAAATAAAATTCTCAGAGAGAGAGAGAAAGACAAGGGAAGCTCAGATTGTAGAGCAGAGCAGCTGAGCAGTGATGGTAGAGACTAGGGTTAGGGTTAACGCTCAGATTGTTATTTAGGTTTTTCTTACTGTTTGGGCTGTGTTGGGCCTCGAAACATGGGCCTCCGCATAGAATGGGCTTGAAAACATGAATTATGACCAGTGTAAAAAAATGTTCATTTAAAAAAAAAACATTTTGAAAAAGATCTCACCTCGGGATAAATCTTTGGTATAACTGTTGTATCCAAGTGGGTATAACTTTTTTCCACTTTTGAAAAAAATGCAACATGACGGGAAAAATAAATTTGAAATTTTTTGAAAAGTGTTAAATTTTTTTCTAAAAATGAAAAAAAAAAATTGTACCCACTAAGTACAACAGTTGTACCAAAAATTTATCCCTCATCATTATGCTACTTTTCGGATTCAGTAAAGCAAATACTAATTCAAGCAAAAAAAAAAAAAGTTGAAGGAAAGAACTCTTAATAAACTAACTTGCTAATTGAAGATGGTAACTAATCACATGAGTAAATTAGGCATAGTAGGTAGGGATGCGCAAAATAACCAAAAAAGTTGGTCGAATTATGAACCGAACCGAACCGCTCCATAAAATAACCGGTTTTAAAAAATTAGTTCATGAACCGAACTGGTTTTTAAAGAACTGGTTCATGAACCGAACCGGTTCATGAACCGAACCGGTTTAAGAACTGAACCAGTTTTTAGAACCGGTTTAAGAACCGAACCGTTTCCGAACCGAACCGAACCATTTTCAAACCAAACCAAATTAAATTTTATAACTTTATTTTTTAAATTTTTTAAATTTTTTTCTTTTCAAAAGAGGGTCGACCCGAACCGGTTCCGAACCAATTCCGAACCGGTTTCGAACTGAACCGAACTACTTCCGAACCAAACCAATTTTGGACCGAATCGAACCACTTTTGAACCGAACCATTTAAACAAATTCGGTTCGATTTTTCAAAAAATCTGGTTCGACTTAATTACCCTTTTCTAGGCTTTCTTTGGGTTGCATCCATTTATAAGTTTTATGGGTTTAAGTTGTAAAGCCCATGACCGCATATATCCATCCACACTTCTGATTTGACCGAAAAAAAATTTGCAAGATGCTTTTTCTTTTTTCTTTTTTTATGGGATTATTATTTCTGTTTCGGTGTAGGAAAAAAATTTCTGTCACTGAGACACAAAACAATGATCAGCTAATTCCTTTTTATGTTTTGGTAGTAAAAAAAAACACTCTGCCGCTGAAGCAAAAATGATAATTCCCTTCTTGATACAATGAAATAAACTTTGCAAGAGTTTCTACTGAAAAAAGAAACATCGTTCACATTGGTGTTTTTTTTTTTCTATGAATTCTGACCCTTGTGCCTCGAAGTGCATGCCACACCACCAACCATTTTCAGTTAAAATTTATATTATTATAGAAAAAAATATATGGGGAAAGTGTTTATCCTTTTAAATGACACAACTTATATCATTTCACTCTCGCAAAAAAGTGGAATCCACACCTTTATTTTTTTGTCAACTTTCTCTCCTCCTTTATCTATCTCTTTCTCTCTCTTAAAATGACACAACTTTACATCCTTTGAAATGACACATATTTTATCCAAAAAATATTTGTTGTTTTAAATGATATAGAGTTGTGTCATTTTAAGTGACAAAAAGATATAACTTAATATTTTTATTTAAATTTTAAATTAAAAATCAACACTCATTTTTTCTCCCAAGATTTACAATTTTACATTGCTTATATCTTTCTCTCATTTAGTGTCTGTTTGAATCCTCTCTTTTTTAAGGTAGAAGTTACTTATAAGCAAAGTTAGGCCAAATAGCTTTTAAGAAAAACTCATATAATGAAAAGCTTTTTTTTTTTTACAATGAAGAAAAAAACTAAAAACTAAAAGCTCTTAGGAAGAGATTTTTTTTAAGCTCTTATCTGCTTTTCTTGAATCGTGTATTTTTTTTTTAATGAAGAGTTGTAAAGATTAAGAGAGATAAATTTCTTGAAATATGTTTTTAAGCTAAATCTCTTATGTAATTACTAAACAGCTTTTATCTTTTTTTAAGTTATTTTTTTAGCTTTAGTTTATAAATAACTTTTTTTTAGTACATTGTCAGGAGGTATCCCCATTCAACCTTCTCCGAGCACCACGCCCTCGAGGTACGACCCGTTTGGAAAACAACATTAATTATTGAAAGAATAGTGTTCGTGCTCCACCTATATTGTAGCGGAATTCGATGAAACCAAAGCAAGGATTACCTAAGTGGAAAACAGCATGTATAATTATCATAACATTGATTATTGAAATAATAGTGTCCGTGCTCCACCTATATCACATTTATAGATGCAAACATAAAACAATAGGCAAAACGACTGTACTAAGAAAATTTAACAAATGTATCTCCTGATTAAAGTTGTTTGGAGAAGAATGACCGGGTTAAGGCAGTCAAAGACGGATGGTTTATTGACGGGATCAGTTCCGCAGCTATATGTGACGGGAGACCATGCCACGTAGGCACCTGCAGTTGAGTCCCGCCACCCAAACTGACGGGATTAGTGGCTTGTTATGACGTGGCATAAACATGTCACATTGTGTGACTTGAGTGCATGGAATTGATAAACATGTCACACAATGAGACGGGATTGTGATGATGATGTGGCACAAAACAGCCACATTTTCTGACGGGAATGGTAAACGTGTCAGGCAATATGATGGGACCTTGATGATGTGGCAACTCCTAACCGGCTTGGCGCAAAATCACGTCCCCTCCCACCAGCAAACGTGATGACCAGAATGGAATATATTCGTCTGTACAAAATGGAATATATTCGTCTGATGAATTTTACGAATGACTTTACAATGGATACACAATGTCTTGACCAAAAATAGTGTCTTACCCATGAGCCAAGCGTGGTGCAAATTCAGTAACAAGTACAAAGGCATATTTCATGTCAGTAATAAGTGCATGTTGGTCCCGTTACATATAGTTACGAGAATTGATTTCCAAATTAGGTATATATACATCCACCCGAGAGTGAATTGCTAAACATGTGGGAGTTTATTTCTATTTATGTAGTTAATATTTAGGCAGCGATGCTCTGTTTGTTCTATTTTCCATCACTTTGCATTGTTAATTTTTTAATGTTATTATTTAGTGTCTTATTTTCAGTCATCACAATCCTTTAGTTTTGTGGTTATTGCATGAAAACACAGTTCTCCGATGGATCCATTTCGTTCATTTGTATATTATAATGGTTCTAAAATTAATGGTGTAGGCATCGAAGGGGAAAGGCGAGCAATGTATATTGTTCGAAGCTTGTCCGTTGAAGATCTACATGAGAACATTCGTAAGAAGTTGAAGTTGCAACAAAATCAGGTAATATCTTCTATTACGGGTAAAGTCCCATGTAAAAATCGCAAATATGCAGTTTTAGGAATATCCGATGATGAGGACATAGACATTTTCCTTGCAACATTTGTCCAAAACTGTACTACATCTCAATTTATTATAACACAATTAGTAATTTAATTTTACTTTATCATTTTCAATATTAAATATCAATTTGAGTACAAGGTTTCTATAGTATTGATAACTTAAATATGATTACTATATTAATAAAAAATAGTTGCAATTATTAATTAATAATTACACTAATTATTATTTACTAAAAAATTTAAACTATCTTAATTATCAATTACTTTACAAAACCGTTTCTGTTTGTAAAGTTTAAAAAAATATTATTATTATTTATTTACAAAACAGTTTTATATTATGATTAATATTATATTATATGATTAATATTAATTACGATTACTATTAAACACTTTTACAATACTGACTATTTAATTATTTATTAATATTTTAAATTATTATAAATTTATTATAGCACAATTAGTAATTTAATTTTACTTTATCATTTTCAATATTAAATATCAATTTTAGTACAAGGTTTTTATAGCATTGATAGCTTAAATATGATTATGATATTAATAAAAAATAATTGCAATTATTAATTAATAATTACACTAATTATTATTTACTAAAAAATTTAAACTATGTTAATTATCAATTACTTTACAAAACCGTTTTCTGTTTGTAAAGTTTAATAAAATATTATTATTATTTATTTACAAAACAGTTTTATATTATGATTAATATTATATTATATGATTAATATTAATTACAATTACAATTAAACACTTTTACAATACTGACTATTTAATTATTTATTAATATTTTGAATTATTATAAATTTATTATAACACAATTAGTAATTTAATTTTACTTTATCATTTTCAATATTAATTATCAATTTTAGTACAAGGTTTCTATAGCATTGATAACTTAAATATGATTACTATATTAATAAAAAATAGTTGCAATTATTAATTAATAATTACACTAATTATTGTTTACTAAAAATTTTAAACTATGTTAATTATCAATTACTTTACAAAACCGTTTTCTGTTTGTAAAGTTTAATAAAATATTATTATTATTTATTTACAAAACAGTTTTATATTATGATTAATATATATTATATGATTAATATTAATTACAATTACAATTACTATTAAACACTTTTACAATGCTGACTATTTAATTATTTATTAATATTTTAAATTATTTAATTCTTTCTTTCTTTGTGTTATTTATTATGATTAAATCAGTATTGATAAAATAATTACAACATTTTATAGGATTTTATTAATTGCTATTATAAATATTATTATTAACACAACATTACTAATTATAATTTTAATATTTTTAATTTTTATTATTAAGTACTTATTTTTCAACACAAGGTTATCCCTGTCATTTTCTTCCCGTATTATTATTATTAATTATATATAAAAAAACACAAAGTAACGTTACTTATTTGATAAATTATATTGACTAATTATTTAACCAAAAAAAAAATAAAACTGCCTCTTCAATCGGTTCAAATGCAGGGAACAAATATAATAACAACCTATAATACATGCATGACAAAGAGATACACTATATTTGCAAGAAATTTCAACATACCACCAGTCTATCTCTATCCTATGGTTAAATAAATTTAACTGAAAAACAAGCTAAGTTAGGTTGTTACATACCTGTAAGTGAACGATGAAGATGATAGGAGGTGTTAAGATTTTTTTGCGCCGGTGGAGAAGCAAAAGAGGAAGAAGAAGCTACAGACTTAATGAAGAAAGAAAGAAGCAAAACAGAAAGAAGAAGATGCAGACAGAAAATGAAGAAAGAAAGAAGAAAGAAGAAAGAAGGGAGGAGGAAGAAAAGATGAGACGAGAGAAGAATGGAAGAGTGACGAGACGTGCAGCAGAGAGGGTGGGGTGGCGTGGAGCAGGAAGCTTGCAGAGATGTCACAGGAGCTGGTGGGACCCACGCCAAAGCAGTCAACTAAAGTGGCGGGTTTGTGCCACGTAGGCGTCACTCCCGTCACCTAAACTAGTGGGACCTCTCTCAGTTTACGTGTCTCCCACTCCCGCCTGATAAAAAAACGTGATTGATCCCGTCAACTGCAGCTACGTCTTTGACTGCCTTAAGTCAGTCATTCTTCTCCAAACAGCTTCCATCAGGAGATACATTTGTTAAATCTTCTTAGTACGGTCGTTTTGCCAAAACAATATTCTAATTATTCACGCTACAAACACAGAAACAAGCCTCAGATTTATAAATGTAGCTGCTTCGTGTGACACCAGCAGCGGCAATTTAATATCAGATTCAAGAAATTTTAGTAGAGAGAAAAGATGTGAAGTACAACTGGAGGAGAATACGGTCTCCATCCACTTCAAGATGCAACAAGGAAAACTAAAAAACCAAGAATGCTGTAAGAAATAATAATTCAACTTGAGAATCACAATAGCGTGAAGATATGTTTTTACCATCACATCTCACTTAAGACCGGGGTGAATAGTATCACCTATCTCGGCTAAAATTTGTAATTTGGCCATATCAAAAAATTAAAATATATTTAGTGAGAGATTTGAGTAAGTTGTATTAAGTTATGTGTTCTATTTTTACTTATATAAAAAAATTTAAATATATTTAATAAAATTATTGCTCTTTTTTATGATCTCTCCTCATGTATTTTGTATTTAATATAATTTAAATATATTATAATATGAATTAATAAAAAATAAAAAAAATAAATACACGTATAATTTTTTAAGGGAGCCGCTATAACTGTTATTTCAATGCACACAGAGAGTTTAGAGAGAGAGAATGAATCAACATGTTCATGTAAAGTTACCAAACAGTTTCAGTTACCTCTCTTAGTAGCATCCACAGAAGCTTGCAACAGTCTTCGGAATCTCAACATCTCTCTCTCTCCGCCACCTCAACAGGCGGCGACACCTTCAACCATCAACCACATCCGTAAATGGGCCGCGGGTCTTCTTTTTTTCGGGCTTCTTCATTCATGCTTGGCCCAATTTCTTATTACCCACTAAAACTTTGTGCGCTATTGTTTTCACGGTGCATTTTAAAAAGATAATGCATAAAATTATTATTATTATTATTAAAAAATAATAATTAAAGAGTGAATTTCAATAGTTTCATGATTTATTATATTTGTGCGTATATTTTATCATAACATCATCAAATATTGATTTTTTTAGTTAACTATTATAAATCTTCACTTTATTTAAATTATTTAAATTTAACATCAACATTGACACAATAATAAGAAATCATTATCCTTTCTTGCAAAGATAAGCAAATTGAGCCTCATCATTTTTTTTTTTAAAAAAAGGTTAAGCACACTTTTCGAATTATGAGTGAGAGGAGATGAGCGAATTCCTCTAACATAAGAATTAATTTTGTCATAAATAAATAAAATAAAGTGTCTTTAAACAGAGAGATCCCTTAATGTAAGAAATTATTTACTATCACCAAACACTTGAATCAACTGATAAGAGATTGTTCTAATTTAACTAAATTTATGGATATATAGATTTATAGGAAGAGCTTTGCAGTCGTTATGATCTTCCTCGGTTCAACTGAATTAATCTATTAACCGATGAAAAAAATAAAGAAAATATTTGCTCAAAAGAGAAAATAAACATTCACGTTTCTAAAACTATTATAATAAGTCTCCGGAAGTAGCCATATACAACAACTAAAAAATTATCTTTGCAGAAGAATCTAGTATTAAATGAAGATTTTTTTTTAAAACAAGACAAAATTCCAGTCTTTTGCCAACTAGATTAATTTCATATTAAACTAATCTAAGATTAGTAGTAAGTTAAAAAAAAAACAGAGAAGTATATTTGAATAGAATACCCCGTATGTGAAATAATTAAATTAATGACACTTGACATTATTGTCACGGCATTCAGCAGAATCAGCACCTAGGCAATTACACACAAAGTACAAGTGCATATCACTATCAATTTCATAGTGAAAACAAGATTTTTCTTTCATAATCAACATTAATTTATGTGACATGGAGTGTGGAATACAGCAAGGACATAATCAAGTACCTCACGGCTAAATTTGATTGAGCCATTTATCTATAGCTAACAACAAGAGCATTTGGCAATGGGAGTTAGTGGAAGTAAGTTATGGAAATGGGGTGGTGGTGGCAGTGCTTACAACAGCATGGAAGGTCCTCTATTGGCTCCTAGAGGTTATGTTCCAATTTGTGTTGGCACAAATGAAGGTACTTGTAGGATATTTATGGTTCACATCAAAGCACTTGGTGATGCAGATTTCAGCCAGATGCTTGGTAGGTCTGCAGAGGAATATGGGTTTAGGAATGAAGGAGTTCTTAGGATCCCATTTGAAGCACAAGATTTTGAAGAGTGGTTCATCAGAAGGTCATGATAAATAGACTCCAGTTCAACAACAAAACGAACTGAATATTCATAAAGAAAAATTTATAAAAAAAGAAAAAAAAGGAAAAAGAAAAGAATTAAACAATAGTACCATCAACTGAATGTTCATAACACGGCACAAAATCTTGGACGGGAGATTGAAATGGGGAATTTCCTGGTTCAATTCCTGGTCGGTTGATGCTTGCAACTGCAACAAAGAAAAATCCCAGAAGGCCAAAAAGTCAAAAAAAAAAAAAAAAAAAAAAAAAAAACAGCCACAGAAAAAGAAACATGCTTGTTCCATGTGACCCTGAGGGAAGTAGAAAACTGTGTCTCCGGTAACAGGAACATCAACCAAAGGTCCTGCACACAACTTCCATAACTCTTTATACAGATCGTCATGTCTTATACCTGTCAAACACAAAATGAAAACAAATAAGAAGAGAAAAAAAAAAACGGAAGCTTAATGGTTCTGCATGGTTTCTTAGAAAGTTAACAACTTTTCTCTTTCATTTTTCTTCTTAGCCCTGCCCCAGTATCCTCCATGTTCACAAGGAAAAAGGGGCATTCATCTCTCAATTTCATTATTAAAAAAAAAAAAAAAAAAAAAACTATACATCCCCCCACTTGCTAAAAAAACACAAGCATTTCCCATTTTTGGCTTAACTTTCTCAGCAACCAAACAGAGAAATCCAACATGAAATTCCAACCCCAACCCATTGTACCTTCTTCCGGTTGAGAATGAGAATTCCCAAGATGTGCCATTAGACCACCTCGTACCACAGAAACACCTAGAGAACAAAAACGCAAAAAAAGAAAGACAAAAGGGTAATAACTGAAGCAGCCTCCTCAAATAGATTACACATACAATTACCTCAAAAGAGAAAACACCAACCAGACACAACAGTTAAATGTGAGTTAATGATAATTACTGAGTTTTATTTATTTATTTATCTCTTCTCTTCTCTTCTGTAACGACTTGGGTGGGTGGGTGCTGCTTCAAATTTCGGTTACAGAAAGCATGGTAACCAAGAATCAAAGATCACTTTTTCTTTTTTTTCTTTTTTTTCTTTTTTCTTTCTTCACTTTGAAACTCCAAAAACCATTTTTTGAAAGGCCTTGTGTGAGAGAGTTCTGAAAGCTCTTCTGGGTCGTCTTCTTCTCCTTTTTTCTGCTGTCGTTGTCGTTGATTGTTTCCCCCAAAAGACCTCTGAATCCACGTTACAAACCTGCCAACGTTGATGCCTTTATCATCATGCTGTGCTGAGTGTTCCCTCTCTCTCTCTGTGTGTCTGTCTGAGAAATTGAACATTCATTTACCTTCACACTGCAACTTATTCTCCAAAACACTCATTGGCTACTATTTAAACACAGTTTATTTATTATTACAAAACACAAAATTTCTATGGAACTTTTAGAAATTTTTAAGTTATTAAAATTAATAGATAGGAAAAAAAAAATATTATAGTAAATATACGAAGAGAAATCATTCTCATTTTACATACAAAAAATATATTATAGTAAATATACGAAGGGAGATTATTGTCTCCATTTTATTTCAGATAACTATCTCTGTTCTCGCATCAAAAGTTGTGCCACCATTTTCTCTTTTTTTTAGTAGGTGGTGGATCCTACCATATCTGTGTCTATAGTAGGAGATAACTATCTCCTATAGCATGAGAAAATAAAATCCCATATATGAATACAGAACACTCGATGCACGGTCGATGCACTGAATAGTTTATTTATAGGTAAAGTGTGTGTCATTTTAAAGGATGTAAACTTATGTTATTTTAAGATAGAGAAAGATATAGATAAAGGAGGAGAGAGATTTGACAAATAAAAGTAAGGTGTGGGTCTCATCTCTTTGTGAGAGTCAAATAATATAAATTATGTGATTTAAAAGGATAAACATTTTTTCCTTTATTTATTCTAAGATATATATATATATATATATATATATATATATATATATATATATAGGGAAAAACATCCATCCTTTTAAAGGATATAAGCTTATGTCCTTTTAGATCCTGACCGTTGATTTTCGTCCATCAACGGTTATAATCTATTGGGACAAATTTAATGGGCCAAATTTATTATTAATTAATTTTAATTTTAATTCAATAAATTATAACCGTTGATGGATGAAAATCAACGGTCAGAATCTAAAAGGATATAAGCTTATATCCTTTAAAATAACATATGTTATTCCCGTGTATATATATATATATATATATATATATATTATGCCAATTTTTATAATCTTATAATCCATCTGCATTGAAATTTTGATCCGGATGCACATCTCGTACTCTTTTATTATTATTTTTTTCTATATAAAAAGACATGCACTGACGTTATGACTAAAGTTATTTTGCTTAGGAAAAAAACTAGCATTCACATTTTTCTTAGGGATTGATATTTGTGCTTTTAAGGCATATAAAATTATGTGATTTTAAATAAGAAAAAATATATATAGAAATTACGAGGAGAGAAAGTGAGATATTTTTTTAATTCAAATTTTAACTAAGAGATTTGTTTTGCAATAAGAGAAAATAAACCCTTCTCACAAATACCATAAAAATGTGTGTTGCTCTTTTTCTATTTTTTAAATAGGTGAGTCTCACATTTGTTGTATTTATAATATGAGATTGAAAATTCCATATAATATGAGAGTTATTTTTTCTTTTAACATTATCTTTTAAGGGACAATATATACTTACCACTAGAGAAGTTTATTATTCTTACAATCAACTTAATCACCGTTGATTTCAGTCAATTTAACGGTTATAATTTATTGGGCCGCTCTTATTAATTAATTATTAATTCTTAATAAACCTAATAAATTATAATAATTAGATTGATGGAAATCAATGGTAATTAGGTTGGTTGTAAGATGATAAACTTTTGTGGCGATAAATAAACCTAAAAAGACAAATATTTTTCTCTTTTTTCTTGAATTTGTCAAACAAGATGACTTTTTTCTTTCAATTTATTTTATATGCTTTCACTATTTTTTTATATCATAATTAAAAGAAAATACACTCACATTGAATGTGAGTAAGACAAAAAAAATTACAATAGATATAAAAAATCTAGGAAAGTTTATAAACAACATTCAACAAAAATAATAGCATCTAAGGAAAGATTTCAAGAACTTTCGGGTTCACCATCTTGCTCTTTTTTACTTAAAATAGGTCCTATAAAATGGGTGAGATGTGAAACTCAATAAGTAGCTAGGGATACAACTCCTCATTCTAAACCAAATAAACTTGACCAAATATCCAAGTGATATTTGAAAACTCTCACTTGCATGCCAGCAAGGTCAGTCTACAGACATATATTTTTCACAACATTTTTAAATTCAATAAAGCATCATATTTGAAAACTCCTCATTATTTTGGCGGTGATTGACTCAGGAAGTACAGGTGATACATGTTCATCACAAAAGAAACCGATATGCATATTGACTAGCTAAATCTACTTCAAGGGGCGTTTGGGATGGGAAAATTTTTTAGAATAGTAGGGAAATATAATAGATAGAGAAATGACCGGAAAGATGGATAAAGTGAAATAGGTAGAAAAATGTAAAAAAAAAAGTTATTTGGTGGGGGAAAACTTTACTGGGAAAATTAGGTAACTTTATGAAATCAACAATGCATTAAAAGTGAGATAACCGGTTTTCCGAAAATCCCACCTTCAAATTGGGTTTTTGAACAGTGCGGATATCTATGTTTCTCATAAACCCATACTTCCTGGATAGATGGATTTTTGGAGAAATATGTTGAAACAAACATGGTGTTTCTAAAAGCCATACTTGAAAAAGATAGATATCCTCCAAAAACCATCCCAAGCAGACACCACCCAAAGATATTGTGAGACAGATGTCCATCATATTCCCTCAAATAAATATTTGTTTGCAAAGTCATTATCAAAATTGTTGTCTCAGCCTACTAAATTTTTTTGAACAGCTTTGTAAAATATTAGTTTATGTTATCTAAGTAATATTTGTTGAAATTAAGGGAAGTAAATTGATTATAAATATTGTATTCTTTTTTCTTCACCAAGCTTTTATCCCATAGGATTTTTCTTAGCAAGGTTTTAGTGAGGCATATTCATAATATGTAATCATATAAGGAGAAGTGTTGTAAAACACACATGTTTTACATGGTGGATGACTACCTAAATTGCTTTGTGGTTACAACCTACGAATTATTAGATTTGATCATATGCTTTATGGTTACAACATTTTGTATTAAATAACGGTGCATTAACCTACCTATTATGTATATGGTGTAACCTCTTCTTCTATTATGAGATGTATCTTATGAAAACAAAGAATCAGAAAACAAATATCATAGCTAGTTCACGAAGAACTAGACTTTTAGAATCATATTTCAAAGGGTTTTATAAGAGTTATATTGTAGAAAAAGTGATTGTGTTATGTTATAGAGATTCATTTTGCGTGCCAGAGTTTTTCTTTTTTTGCTGCGGGTCCCACAAAATGTTGTGTGTGTAGGAAATTTTTTGTGGTCATGTTAAATGATAGATGATAAACCCTATTTCAAATGTCTACTTTTCTATTTTTATGTCTTCATCTTTTGTTGTACATATTTACATGTGGGTGTGCTCTTGTGTTTATATGGATTTATTATATTGATTCTCTATGAAGATACTGTTACTGTAATTAATGCAGGTTATGCTGATAATTTTTCGATAAGGTTAAAGATATCTTTTTCAATTATAGTATGCAATTGTGTTAAATTTTGATAGGGAGAAACCCATGTAATTCTATTCGGCTAAAATGAGACTAGTTGAGTAATGAATGAACCGATGAATAATACGAAGAAGAAAAAAATTGCAAAGAGATAATTATAAGAAGTAATTAACAACAATGTCTTAAATGAGATCAACGGTGATAATGAAAACTTAATAAAAGTAAAAGAAAAAGGTTAATAATCTTAAATTAACATCTTTAGAGACACTGGATTTTTAGAATTAGTTCATGGAATATGTAAGATGGGAATTGGCAAGTGATGCATTTAAGTTTAATATATATGTCAGGGAAAATAAAACTCAGGTATGACAAATTGCATTTAACTTATTGTTTCATAATTATATACAAGTCCATCAACTATTGACTATATAAATATGGTGAAGTTGCATATAAGATAACCAGGCCCTACCAAATTGATGTACACTTGACTTGAGCATATAAACTTTTGCTAGTAGATGACTTATGCGTGTATAAGACATTTTATAAATGAGTTTGATGTTTGATATGTTGTATGAGATAAGATTATCTTCTACACATACTTAAAATTGTGTGGGACCCATGTGGACCTATATGAAGAGAAGAAAGAAAAAAATAGATCCTACACAATTATATATGTATGTAGAAGATAATTTTATCTCCTATAATATAAGAGAGATTAAATCCGTTTTCAATATTGGAACAGTGAAGAGACAAGGCCTCAAATTGCTACAGGGAAAAAACGCGAACAAAAATAAGAAAGCGAAAGTCACTATTTTCTTCTATGATATTGTTTCTACTTGTAAACAGCTAGCAGGTGGTTGTCCTCTTTCAACATGTTCCCGGCCTTATGCATTTTGTCTTATTTCCTCCTTGATATACAAAAGATTGCCTACTGACACATATGATGTACATGAATATTACAATTTAATTAAATATGATTAATTTTAAATAACATCACACACACGCACAAATATATATATATATATATATATATATATATATATATATATATATATATATATATATATATATCAAGAAATGTCATGCAACATTATATTCATATATTTAATTTCATTAAACATTGTATAAAATATATGATAAATAGATTAAAGTAATATCAATATGTACAATGAGGGTGATAAAAGTTTTCATAACTATTATTATAATTGGAACACTTTTTTTTAATCTTAATTTTATTTTATTAACTAAATATAAAAGAAATAATTTATAAATTGATTTTTTTTAAGAAATTTGACATTTAACAAACATATATATTATATTTATGTTATAAAATTTAAATATCAGTGATTATATAATTTACTTATATGTATTAAATATAAATTATATTATATATATATATATTAAACATGTTTACATATATATATCCAGTGAACTAACATGTTTATATATATTAAACATATATATATATAACTCAACCTAGCCAGCCCATGATGCCGCGGGATGAAAGTCTGAGACCAGCCAGGCAGGCACACACCACAGTTTTGGGGTCTCTAAAACATTCACTGAATTTAACTTCTTTTTTTCTTTTCAGTTCCTGGGATGATGAAATTCCTCCATTATTGAGTTCATACACATCAATATATATATTGATGGATGACAATAGTTACTCCATGATTAATTTGAACAAAATTTGTTGAAGTCATGCATAAATGGTAATGAAAATAAGTTTTTTTTTTATCATAAATGTTTGTTATCTGCTCTTATATGTGAGATTGATCTAAAAAAATTGTATTCTTCCTTGTTTAAAAAATAAAAAACTTAACAAGATAATATCATTCGCTATATATATATTTTGTGAATGCAAACTTGTTTAAAGTTTTGTCTATTTTAATTATTATAATTTACTAATATAAAAAATATTCATAATATAATATATTAAATTAGAATATATATTTTTGAGTACATAAATTAGAATATACTTTAAATTTTACTTAAATTTAACAAGATTCATGATATACTTATATGTAATTAATTAATTTATTTTTTACTTTGTCTACCTCTCAATTCAACCTCTGATTAAAAACCAAAATAGTTATAAAAAATAAAAATTTAATATTTCTTTTGAAGATAAAATTATCTTCAAATCTTGACGTAACTATTATTTTGGGATTTAAAAAATTAATGGGATTTCGAGAAAATTCATATCATAAGAGATAATTAAAATTCTCGAAACACCCTTAATTTGTTTTCCTAATCCTTACGCCATTTTAAAATCATAAGAGAAAATTTTATCTCCAACTATAAAAACTTATATATAAAGAGTGTTCTTTTAAAATGAATTGTTTCCATATGCAAAACATTATTTTATATGATGACTTGCATGGTATCTTCCATTTAAAAAAATAAAGAATATTATGAATGTAATGTGGCAGCAGTTTAACCTCCCTCCCTTTAAGACACCATAATGTTTTTTGGTTGAATTTAATGATAAAATCGGGCACAATGTTTTGAAATATTTTAATAATTGAATTGATTTTGTAAACAAACATATATATTAACCAACACATCGTAACTAACTATTTAGTTACAATGATTTACACATAGAAATTGTGTTGATTGACAAATGAGTGCAGGAGATAGCAATGAAAAGAAAACAATTAGTATGAAGATAGATAGCATATTGGCATTTATATCTCATAATCAGAAAACATGTTTTAACATGTAGAAGTGGAAGAGATAGTTTAGAGCTCAAGAATTCCAAGAATGCAGCTCAAAATTGGAAGAGGAAAAGGCAAACTGAAAAAATGCAAGGAAAAATGGCCAAGGCCGAAGGATATATACATGTATGTGTAGTCACTAATACTAATATTCATCATGTTAATTAAATGA
Organism: Gastrolobium villosum; assembly: GCA_032173675.1. NCBI lineage: Eukaryota > Viridiplantae > Streptophyta > Magnoliopsida > Fabales > Fabaceae > Gastrolobium > Gastrolobium villosum. The sequence continues at coordinate 75,864 of JAVKPL010003740.1, forward strand.
TAAAATAGCATCATCTTCTTCAAACGTTACCTAAATAATCTTAGGTTAATATTTTTTTTTTCTAGTTACCAATTTTATGCAACATCTGAGAGAGATAATTTGAAACGGTGGGCGAGGCCCCTGGTAATACATGGCAAATGATGAAATTATCTGTCCGTGCCACATGAAAATGACTGAAACAAAAAACAAAAACCTTGTGCTACGTACTCTACTGGCTGTTTCTGTCTAAGCATGTAAGATGGGCTAGCTTGGCTGCATTTACAGTTGTGAACGGTTAAAAGTTCTGCCACTTTGGGATTTGTGACATAAAAACAATAATTATATTAAATGATGTTAGCTCAGTTGACGTATTAAAGTTAAGAAGATAGAGGTGAGAGTATGTGTTCAATCCTCCCAATAACATTTTTGAGAGGCCCAGAATAGAGTTGTCTTCTGTAAAGAATAACTGTGATGTATCCAAAAAAAGAGAAGACAATAACTATGTTAAGGGTCGACGATTATAATATTATCATGTCATATGTCTATGAGAGGATTCTAATTATATATGGTCAAATCAACTATGTTAAAAAACGTGAGAGAAAAAATATTGAAATACGATGAAACAAAATTATTATTGTTGATTTATTCATGAATAATTAGGTTCCTTATATAATATAATCATGTTAAATATCACGTGAGATTAAGTATTTCTATTCATGATTGTAGCTAGAGTTTGGGATTTGATATTCTTTCTCTTTAATTTCAATCTTGAATAAAATCTTACCGCAGTTTATAAATTCCAGAGCCCCTTTGGCTAGATCCTGTAATTTCGGCATAGATCTTCCTGAGTGTCGCATGAAAAACACTAATGCTTACGTGTATTAGCTCAATTTTCTAGTTTATTTCTAATCCCCATATTCATAGGCATATAGTATATATTGGATTGAAGTACAACTGAACCAGACAAATCATGTGTGTCCAAGACCCTCCATCTTAGAATTAAGCATGTTCTTAATTTATGGTCAGATATCCTTGATAACAAAAAGTAAATCAAACATTAGTACTGTCTTTTGATTTAATTTGATTAATCCAAATAGATGTAACAGATCTTGAGGACATCCTCTGTTAATGGTCATCAATATGTATAAAACCAAAACGTTGTGTACCTAAAGCACACTATAGATTAATTCATCAAAGCATAAAAAAATCAACAACTTTTTTATCCCCAAATTAATCTCATTTATCTTCTTATTTACTTTCTGTTATTTAGATCCCTTCTTAGTGAAAAGTAGTTGATACCTTTTGTTGCACAAAAGCGAAAGGCTTAATTAAACATCGTAAATCATTATTTAAATTTGCTCGCATAAACTTTTTAGATCTTGATCATTTATAATTATATTAATTTATTGTCTCCAACATCACACTCATTAAGGAAAAGGTAAGATAAATAATAAGAAAAATCAGCACTCTAGGAATCAAACCAAAGTGTATGAGAATCAGTAGAGTTATCACTTAATGCTAAACTACCCTTAATTGTTGGTCAAAATACACTTTATAATATATTTATTATATAATTTAATTAAAATTGGTTGAACCAGCAATCCATGAGTACCGAGTCAATGATTAAACCGAGTTCCACATTGAATGGAATTGATATTATAATTAATAATTAGATAAATGCTACTAACAATTGGTAAGATAGAAAAAGAAGCTTAATTGCTCATCAATGTGGGTGGGTACTCTCATTATAAATTCATAGGATGAAACATTATAAAACTGCCATAATTACAATTACTTAATTAACATGAACATCATTAGTAACATTTATATATATAATATTTAATCAATCTCAATGAACTAAGTCACTAAATTGTTTTTTTGTTTCTTGCGTCACCATCATAAAAAACAATTGAAGTCAGTTTTACTAGCTCTTTTTTCTCAGCATGCACAAGAGTAGAACTCAACAAGCTCATCCATGGACCCCAACTGGGTCTCATTGCCCTCAAGCATCCACAACAAGTGCTCAAAAAGCACCACCTCACATGAAACCACCACAACCCCATCATCACAACCACTACAAGAAGACTTATCCACTAGCTCCTGAAACACGGGGTGATCTATGACTTCGGAGTTAACGAGGTACCGCCTCCGGGACTTGCCAACGTAGACGGCGTGGAGTTGTTGTTGTTGTTGTTCCTGTTCCTTGGAGGAGGAGGAGGCGGCGGCGCCTTCCTTGGTGGCGGAGACAGAGCTGTTGTTGCGGCTGAGCTTGGTAAGTGAGGGCCACCTTTTGATCGCTGACTTGATCTTTGTTAGCTTTCCAACTTTGGCCATCTTGGGAAGGTGTTTGATGAAAGCCTCAATGAAGAGAGAAAGAGAAGAGAGAGGGTTAGGGAGGTGAATAATGGTGATGATAGGAGGGGAAACGAGGAAGGTTCAGTTATATAGGGTGGAATGGGTGAAGTGAATGGGACTTAATTTGGGGAAGGGTTAAACACGTGCATGGCCCACTGTTTTGGACACAGCTCAGAATGATAAATTTTTTGGAGAATTGGAAAACCAGTTGCTCTTTTTGTTTGGCGTTTAGTGAGGTGTTTTGGGATTGGGAAGCTTTGTGTCATTGGCCTAACCAGAGAGGTTCATTCAATAAGGAAATTACTCCAATGCTAATCCTAATACGACATTAATAAATATGAACATGGAGTTTCAGATAGTCATCAAATATTCAAAATTTCACTTTTTACATGGAAATCTTATAAATAAAAAATAATATTTACAGAACATTTCTCTCTCGTATATTATTATGCTATCACTATATATACACACTAACTCTTTAACCAATTTCATTATTATACTATCACTATAGGATATTTCTACTACCTATTTTTTATACTATCACTTTAATCATCATTAGATTCAAAAGTTATTTTTTTTTCTCTCTATTCATTCTATTTTTCTTCTAATTCAATGGTAACTAGAGTGGTAGTGAAATGGTAATAGAAAAAATGGGTAATAAGAATATCTCACTCCCACTATATATACACACACTACCTATCCAAAATTAAGATACTAGTAATTGGACTAAACATTTCTGAACAAAATACTCTGCAAAATGACAAATTGTCTTTGCTTCTTGCGTTTTTACATGCATGCCCTCTGTTTTTTTTTTTTTTTTTTTTTTTTTTGTTTCTATCTCGAGGACCACGAGATTTTCCACTTTTCCTTTCTCTACACTCATGTTTTTATTGGGTGAAAATTGCCTAAAATTTTTATAATTATATAATGGTTACATCAGTTTCAATATGAAAAAGATGCTACTTACTGCTAGTTAATTGCAAAAACTTTTTCTAGACTTATGTATTGGACCCATAACGTGGATCACTAATTAATTAACAAATCTTAAATCATTAAATACATATATGGTCTTTGATTTATTTTCAGTGACACAACTTTCACTTTTTTGCATTCTTCGCTTCATTCATCAATTAACTTCAGGGTTGGAGTCTTTTTTAAGTACACCTTTAAGTACTTTTTTCCTGTACCTACAATTATGTTTTATTGGGTGAAAATTGTCTAAAAATTTTAATCGGTATATTAGTTTCAATCTGATAAAGATTTTAGTTACGGCTTGAAAAAATCAAGGTTCAGTTGGAACATATGGATTTGAAAAAATCAAACCTCCAACTCCAAGTGGATTAAAAAAAAAAAAGTCTTAAGAATTGAGATTAGAATATTATGAATTGAATTAACTGATACCTTAAAATTCATTTTTCTTTTGAAAAAGTTGTTAACTTTTTTTAAATTAAAATTTCCTCAATTTCAGGTTTCTCCAATATTTATAGAATAACAGCAATATATAGATGCGGCAATAGTTTACTGTTTAGGCCATGCTATGACAACCACCATATAACACTATTATAACTTTACAATACACATACCTTTTTTTATATTTTATTATAAAAAATGGAAATAGAAAATACTAAGGATCCTTACAGGATATAAATGATTGTTTTAGGTTGTTGGTGCTGGATTTTTATTTCGTTCTTGTTCTTAAAAGTCTTAGAAGTATTATGTAACAACACTATTATGATCTAGAAAAAAAAGACCAAAAAACAAAAAAATGAGTCTGATTAGGTACTAGACCTGAAATGATTTAGGTATGTATGTTGGTTTTCTTGTTTTTGTTTGTTAATGAGATGGCATCATGAAACAGCAACAAATTAAAGTGTTGGTTGGTAAGCAAGCCAGCAAGGTTCCCATCTGTAAAATGCACTCAACTGGATTATGGTGAGGATTTGGCAAATTCATCTACCTTACAAACTACAAAACAATTGTCCCCACAACTTGGGGTGAGATATATATAGTCCCACATTGGTTGCATGAACAATTAATGTGGCCTTTATAAAGCCTTGGACACTCCCACCTTTTGAACTAGCTTTTGGGATGATGTATCCCAAGATTCTTTACTGTTGAGATATATAGTTCCATATTAATTGGATGAACAACTAATGTGTCGTTTATGTCTCAACAATTTGTCTTTTCCTTGATAATGCTTTCTTAGCTTTATTTGGTAAAGAGGCGTACCATTAGCTAGAGGTTCTAAATGCATATGGGGCCAAGGAACCTCAACTCGTATATCACTAACAACTCAGATTAAGGACTTTGTCTATTTCACCTAAATTCAATTCTATGTATAATTAATAATAATAATAATAGTTTGTTTAAATAATTGCATACCTTGATGTACTAAAAAAAATTAATTGCATACCTTATATGTGAAAACAATAAAACACTAGCATATGAAGAGTTTCTGAAGGGGAAACATAAAATTGAATGTGTCATGAACCTTTTTTGTTTGTGGTCCAAAATATAATGGGTGAAGACTAAAACAAGGGTCTCAATAGAAGCAAAAATCATGAATCCGCCAGTGGTCCAGTGTAGTTCCTATTTCCGCTGACTAACTGGCGCTTGCTGTTGCAGAGAGCCAGACACCATCTTCAAGCCTAGCCTTTCATTCTAAGTTTTTTTTATTGCTATTTGTCCCATACGGTTATACATCACTATATCAGCTTCATTGATTAAGGTTTGTATTAAAATGGCATCAATTAGTTGCTGTTGATTCCATTGATGAAGTGTATGTTATATACACAAAGATACAACGAAAGCTGTTGCAAAGTATCAGCGAAATAATAACAGTTAAAGTAATCCTAAGTTGGTGCAACAATCTGATGAGAACCTAGCAAATAAGAACAGAAATAATCTTAACAAATACAAGATAAGATACATGTCACATTCGTTACTGCTTACATTACGAAAATGAACAAAACTAGAAATTTGAGATACTGCATCATGAGAAGCATGGCCCAAACGTTGATGCCATAGTGCATATGTATCACATGGACGAGCAGCAAACACAACAGCTTGAGTGGGACGAAACACATACACACTATCTCTTTGATCACCCAATCCAATCTCCATCCTCAGCTTGCGGTCCTACATAATGCATTTTTCACCAGTAAATATAACGTTCACATTATGTTCTCTAGACAAAGCAGATACAGAAATGAGATTGCACGTTAATTGTGGCACAAAGAGAACATTAGATAAAGAGAAGGAGTGAGCAAGTAATATAGTTCCTTGCTTGATAGCATATGTAACACTTCCATTAGGCAATCCCACGGCCAAAGGTGCAATATTGTGAACATCATGAAGCAAATCAAGGGCTCCTGTCATATGACGTGAAGCACCGCTATCAATAAGCCAATTAAAATGAACATGTTTACCAGATAACTTATCCGTTGAAGGCTGAGGCTTATCAACTAGGGATAACAATTGTGTTACCACTTCTGGCGTCAAGACTGAAAAGGCATTGGTTTGCTCCAATGGTTCCACGGTTTGAGCAACATTGGCAGCAAGTTGTTTTGCTAGGAAAGCACCGTGGGAATGACTCCTGTTTCCTCCAAAGTTTCTATCGTGAGAAGCATGCATGTCTCCACCGAAATGTCCAGAACGACTGCAGCCTCTCCCCCTGCTACCGCTGCGATCAGTAGGAAAGCCACCACTGCGATCAGCAAGGAAGCGATCAGGATATCCTATGATCTTCCAGCAACGAGAAGCATCATGATTTGTCTTGCCACAATGAATGCAAGGAGGGCGTTCCACCGGTTTGTCATATGCAGGAGTCTGAGAAGCGAAACCAATTACATCAACATTGGCATTCTGATTTCGTGCTATCGTGCGGTGAGTTTCTTCCTGGGTGACGATCGCATACACCTTGTTCATTGTGGGCAATGGAGATTGATTAAGAATTTGAGAATGCAAGTTCCCATAAATGAATTCATCCAACCCCATAAGGAACGTGTATACGCGATCATGTTCACATTCTTCTTCAATGTCCTTGGCATAAAGGCAATTAGCAGCACAAGCACAAGCGCAATATGTCTTGCTGCTCTGGAATTCGTCCCATATAGCACGCAACTTCATGTAATATTCTCCAATGGTGCTACCCTTTTGTCTGATGGTCGCCAGATTAACCTTCAGTTGGTATTGGCGCGAGAAATTCTCCACTGCGTAACTTTCTTTTAAGTCGTCCCAGAGCTCCTTTGCTTCATCAAAACACTTGATGAACGGTTGTAATTTGGGATCAATGGTGTTGCGAATCCAACCATTGATCATAGAATTACACATCTCCCATGCACGCCATTCGTCTGTCTTCGTTTTCTCAGGCTTTTTCAAAGAGCCATCCACAAAAACAAGTTTATTCTTTGCCTTGAGGGCATTCTTCATAAGTTTTGCCCAGTTTTCATAATTTGATTTACCTCGTAACATAACCGTTGTGAGGAGAATGTCAGGACTATCTGAACTTGCCAGATAAAATGGTGAACTAGGGTCCGAAGGCTTCGAGCAACTACCAGCTTCGTGAGCCATGTTGAATAAGTACAACAAAGTTGTTTAAACACAATGTTATGCGGAAGTATGAATGGATCGCTCTAATACCATGTTAAAATGGCATCAATTATTTGCTGTTGATTCCATTGATGAAGTGTATGTTATATACACAAAGATACAAAGAAAGCTGTTGCAAAGTATCAGCGAAATAATAACAGCTAAACTAATCCTAAGTTGGTGCAACAATCTGATGAGAGCCTAGCAAATAGGAACAGAAATAATCCTAACAAATACAAGATAAGATACATATCCTAACAGCTACTCTAACAGTTTGAATTTTAAATAGACAAAAGGGGTGAAGTTTTTACTTAATTATAATTGTTGTCTTAAGAGGTATGAACGGATATATTTTATGATTAACTGTTGGGTGTGACTCATACTTTGCATGCTGATGAGGGCATGAGAGCCTTAGTTGTCGGGGTCAGCAGAAAGGCAACTGAGATCCCGCTCCCATGTGAGCGAGCGGGGATCCGGGGGCAGCGCCCCTGGGCCCGTAGAGGCTAGGTACAGTTGTGGGCCTATGTTCTATTGTAATTTCCTTAGCGGTTTGGGCTTTGGCCCATGAATAATTGTTGTTAGGGTTTTTTTAATCTTATTTATATTTTCCTTGTAAACCGAGTGACTTGTAACGAGTGGCGGTGAGGTGAATATATTACAGACAAGCTAGACGTAACCTAAATTGAGTGAACCATAGTAAATATCTGTGTCTATTCTCTCTCTTTTTTCTCTTTTCGTTTGTGATTTGTGTGATTGTCGATTTTCAATATTAAGAGTTAAGTTGTCGAGCAGATAAAAGAATTCGTATAGGTATAAGATTAATTTTGAATTGAGGGGTGTAATAATTATTCAATTTTAACTCCAAAAATACTCTCTAAAATTCGAACCATGCTCTTTGACAATTCATATGTCCCTAGAATAGGAAGAGAACCTAAGGAGGGGTTAGAATTGGTGATCGTCCCTCCCTAAATTTTGATTTTTTTTAATTATTATATGTAAATAATAATAATAATAATAGATTATTGGTGATAGTTGGGCCCTCTTTCAAAAACACTTGTAATAATTAACCCCTTCTATTAATCTTAATTACACTTATAATTTTAATATATATTTTTTGCCCCCATCAAGACTCATATTGCAAACCCGAATTTCCATTGTATATATGTAAGAAAAGAAATTTGCCTCGTGATATTGCCGTTTACAACAAATCAAAAAAATCCCAAAAAATCTTTGGTGCCAATATGTTATATGATGTAATGTTGGCGCTTCCCCCTCCTCTCCATAGAGCATTTATAATACATTGGATGCACTAAAATTCACTACATTACATTATATATATATATTTTTTTGTAACCACCACATTACATTATATACTAGTAAGATATAGTGTAAAGTATAAAAATTACTTTTATTTTTCTCTCTCATACAACACATGGTGACATGATGCACTTCCATTGGCTCGATATATATGTGCCCGTAATACTTGAAATATATTTTGGGTTTTATAAGAGTTATGATGTTATGTTATAAAGACAAAATGTTGTGTGTGTAGAAAATTTTATAAAATCATGTTAATTGATAGATGATAAACCCATATATTTTTTCCTTTCTCTCCTTCTCACGTACACACACATGTGTGAATATGGTATGATGGCTTCATAAATAAAAAATGGTCCCAAATCTTTTTGAACTGAACATTTCTTAACTGATCATGTGCTTAAGAAGACAGGGATGGATAACCAAGGCGAGATTAATCTTAGGGGCTTGGACCACCTTGTACAGTATAATAAATGAATTAAATTTGAAGATCTCATTTGGATTTGCTAATTATAAATCATGTGCCATGAAATTATGTAGCGTACAAAATGTCAAAATCATTGTCAGTTCAACCATAATTGAACAAAGCACTTTAGCAACTTAATTAAACAGAGCATTAATGCTGTTATGAAACACTTAGGTTGTGATTTTGTGCTCATATACACAGTCAACAAAAAAACACGCATATTCATGTTCCTTTTCTAGTTTTTTTTTTTTTTTTTTTTTTTTAAGAAAAATGATTTGGTTAATAACTTGATATGTGTACAAACTCTATTGAGTCACTTAAAAACATATTTTTTCGTGAGATAACAAAAAAGAAAACCGAAAGAAGAGAGTAATGTATTGTATCTATCACATCTAGGTTTGCTGGTTATAAACCATGTGCAATGAAATAAAAATATATTAAAAAAATCATCGTAATTCAACTATTATTGACCATAGCATATAATAAGTAGCCTAGCATATTGAACAGAGCATGTATGCTGTTTGAGAACTTATTAGTGCACAAGACATAGACACTTACTGGGATAGTGATTCTGCTGCATGAGGCAAATCTTCCTCACACAGCCAACAACTAGCATGCATGTTGGGGATTTTACTTTTATTGGGTGATCCTTGGATGTGTGTTATTAATTTAATATTTTCAAGTTATAGCTTTAAATTTTTTTTTTTTATATACGATTCTAATTATCTCTTCGATGTAAGTGAGCCCCAAGCATGTTCACAAATTTCAATTTTTTGAGCCGACTATAAAATTAATTTGAGTCGGAACTTAATCTCAGTTAAAGTTTTTCATCCATCTTCAAAAATATATTTAGTATGTTATCAACTAAGCTACACTCATTGAGTCTTTCAGAGGTGGACCTGCTTGGTAGCTATGAAACCGTTCAAAAAATTAGGTCGGGACTGGAGTGAGAGACTCCCTGACACTCCAACACATATTATAGAAATTCAAAGAAAAAGGTTTAAAGGTTACATTGCGTTGAGAGTTCTAACTATTAAATTCGTTGGATTACGAAAATAAAAAATAAATATTTGAACACATGTGCAAAATTTATGAATATTATAAGTATAGATTCATTTTTTTATTAAATTATTGAATATTAAATACAATATAAACCACATAAATTAAAAATATTATTTAATATCAAAACGTGACCTAACGTGTCAAAAGCACATTTGTCCGAATTTTCAGATTTGTTTCACGTGTCCTGTGTACTTGTCGGTGATAGCTTTAGCACATTTCACATTTTAAAAAAAAAGAGTATGATATTGATTAGATTAGGCTTTGCTTGGATATATAATGAAGGATGGAATGGAAATGAATGGAACACGGTGAAAGGGAATAGGATGACATATATTTTATTGGATATTTTAGGATGTCATGCAACAAATTAGTTTGATAAAAAAAGGTGTTGGGAATAATGTTTTATGTTAAGTTGAAGTTTTTATTTCTTATTTATATTTTATATTTTATATTTTTTAATGCATTTAAAATTTTATTTAAAAGAAAAAATCGGGGGCACTGCCCCCGAACCCCGCCACTAAATGTGCGGACATAAACAATAATTTCTGGATCCGACACTCGAGTCTATAGTAATAACCGAGCTCCTACAAGTACAACGGCAATTCAGTCACCAAGTTTCAATTATTTTTTATGGGTTTTATATTTCTCATTCAACAAGAATCCAATGTTAGAAAAAAATGTGTCATGTTGGCACCAAGGGTGTGTTTCAATTATTTTTTATTTTTTTATATCTAAGGGCTCTCCCAATTATTATCTATATGAAGTAGGAACATAAATTTTCAAAGTTGAGCCAACAGCTAATTAAGAGAATAACTCAAGGCCACCTTTAGTGAAACCAAAACCTTTATGAGTTAATTTCTTTTATAACAGATGATTTAATATTTCTTAATAATTTTATATGAAAATCATATTTTAAAACATTTCCCTTTCAAATAATAAAAATCACGAAATATAAAGTGCTAGTGTGAATAATTTAATTTTATGGACTACTGCACCAAATAATACCTCTTATTATTAACATTTCATATAATGGCGGACACACATTGTTGCCATTGTCTGCACTTGCAGACACAAGTTTGAGAAATTTTTTTATTTTTCAAAGAGGTGGGTAATTTAGGTCAAGTAAAAAAAAAAAATTTAGGAAGATTGAAAAGAAAAAAAAAAAGTAAACATAGGCCCGACCCAACCAACCCCTATAATTAAAAGCTTAAAGCTTAAACCCTACCTCATTGGTTTGTCTCTTTTTTCTTTTTTCGAAACATAAACCTTATTAATTCCAAACCTTAATAGACATCAATAATTTTCTGCTTTGTGATCGTTCTATTATAATAGCTTAGTTGACTCTTGATTACTATTTTTTTATGTTAAGTTAAATTTTTCTTTTCTTTTTATTTTCTTTTCTTGTTTATATTTTTCTGTTTTTTAATACATTTAAAATTTTCTTTAAAAAAAATCTTCATCTGCCCCCGAACCCCGCCCTAAATGTACAGACATAAAAAGAATTCTAGGTCCGCCACTGATTTCATATATCCAGTAGCAGACTTACTTGGGTGCACATGACTGCAAGTGCAGACCTTAACTTTTGAATTTTTTTTTATTTTTTTGGTTCCACTGCAATGATGTGTCTATGGAGGATTCGAATATAGGGTAGGGTTGCTAGTATAGTCTAAAGGAATTAGTGGAGGTTGCAACGCGTGAATTTGATCAATGAAATGTGATTGCGGAAGGAGGGTATGGTGTTGTGTATAGAGGAGTTTTGCAAGATGGTTCTGTGGTGGCTCAAGAATCTTCTTAACAACAAGGGCAGAATGTGCAGACGTAAATAATATTTTCTGGGTCCGCTACTGCATATATCCATTGCACTATCAACGAAATGAAAACCTTGACAGAACCTCAGATCTTATAGACAGTGGGCTATATCCCAGCTCTTAGGGCATGTTTGGTGCATAGTACAGGATAAGGCCTGATAGTATAAGATCTGATAGTATAAAGCCTGATTGTATAAGACCTGATTGAATTTTAATACTATCTAGCGTTTGACACGGTATTGTATAAAATAATATATTGTATAAGATAATATCATCTAGTATTTGGTAATGTACTATATAATACTACATAGGATAAAAATATCCTTTAATAAAGAATTTATATAATTTTTCAAAAAATGTCATATGATATTAGTATTTATAAAAATTTATTGATCAGTGTATCCAAAACAAATTAAATTTTATAAAAATAAAAATATTCAATATTTTAAAAATTAATATATTGAAAAAATAATTTTTATTTTAATATATTAATATTAAAATAATATATTAAATTTTGAGAACTACACTAATCAACGATGTTAATACATCAACATTTTATCAGGCCTTATCCCTTTTCCTTATGTCGGATTAAGTTATACATTATTTTGATGTATAAAGAAACCTGCTGTATAAGTTTATATTATACGATGGTCACAACAAATAACTAAAAATGTCATAATATATAATACAAACTTATACTATCAAACGATCACACCAAATAAGACCCTTAAAGTATCTCCTATTACAACATTCATATCCAAGTTCTTTTCGTATGGCCCAACAAAACCTATTACTTTTTGAAGAAAATTTATGGATTTGTTTTAATACAATGATACTTTGACCTCTTTAACTTAGATACACCACATATGTATCCATTATTAATACTACATAGCGCATTGTGCGAATATTTATAAATTAAAACAAAATATTAAATAAGAAATATTTAAAATTATAATGAAAATTTGTATAACAAATTTAAATATTTCAAATTTAAAATATAGAAGAATAGAAGTTAGGAATGACATATGTTATTTATTTTATTTATTTTTAGAGAGTACAAGAAGAGTTTTAACCACCCCAATATATTAAAATTATTATGTGTTTACTAATGTTAAAATCTTACAAATCTTTATCATTTTATGTATTCCATCACTTAAAATATGAAATCATGGTGCTTATGGGACATATAATCATAGATGAAGTATTCAAGAACGTCTCTCTATTGTAAGCTTCAAGCCATGTTGCATTGATAATATAGTCATCATCCTGTATTTCACTGAATGACCAGGCACCAAGTTGAATTTGTAAAATCTGCACAAAATAGCCAATACCATCCTCATCTGGAGATATGCAGAGTCCTTTCCAAGGCATATCCTTGGCCCTGCCTGTATATCCAAAGAAAAAACTAAGGTGTTTATTGCACTTCTTGGTTCAAACTTGCAATACTTGCTTTTATATTTTTGTTGTAGGAGAAGGGTATATTTACAAAGGGCCGACCCAGTTCAAATACCCACTTCGTGAGTGTCTGGGGAAGGGAATACTCTAGGCAGTCTTTCCCCTGTTTTCTGCAGAGAGACTGATTCGAACCCGCGAACTGACACACCACGGCAAGCAAACTAACCGCTGAGCCAAGCCGGCCAGGAGAAGGGTATATTTACAAACTCTTACAAATTACACTATGTCTGACCGGTCATACTTTAATCAAGAGTGTATATATGACCAATCAGACTTAGTGTAATTTGTAAAAAAAAAAATTGTAAACGGATCCTTCCCCTTTGTTATATATTCAAAACCAGATTAACTTACCTGAAAAGCAGTGAATTTGAATGGAGATTCATTTTGGAGAATACCATCCTTGAACCATCGTTCTGGTGTAAATGAAGCTGCATCAGAGCCCCAGTTATATTCCATCCTTCCCATAGAGTATGGAACATAAGTTACCATGCCACCTGCTTTTATTTTGGTTCCATCTGGCAAGACATCGTCCTCCAAGATGCCCTTAGGATCCTACAATCAACCATTCATATTTACAAAGCAAGTTCTTTAGTAAATTTTAAGCAAAAACCTTGGTGAAACTCCTCTTCCAAATTACATTAAGGTACTTTGCTTAGTAATAAATGTTAGAGATATATAATATAAAATCATTAACGTGATATTCAGGTTAAGCTTTAGGGTTGAATTGGTGTTTTATAGCATTTTAGTCCATGCCATTTTATAGAAGAATTTAAATTGGACTGCCAAATTCATTTCCCTTTGGCAGCAATAAATGAATTCTCAAGCTCTTTTCATTAGGCTTCTGAAATGAAGAACTTCTGCTTATTCAGGTCATTATGAAGAAACCTACCTTGTGATTGTCCTGTAATGCTTTCTAGTAGTCATTTGAGTCAAATGAGATAAAGAAAAAATTATGTCATTTTTTCTTAATGTAAAAACTGCATACCTGAGGAACAGCTGGATACAATCTTAGGGTCTCCGTTATGACAGCATGCAAATAGTGCAGTTTTTCTAGTGAATCTTTATTCAATAACCTTGAAAATTGAGCTACTCTTTGATTGAATGATTCAGGGTCTCCTATGTCACATTGAAGCAAGGAAATATTCTCTTCGTTTGCTCGATTCTCCTCAAAAGTTTTGAGCTCTAAGTAAAGTTTGTCAGCAACATGAGCATGTGTCATTACCATATAAATGGCCCATGATAGAGTTGTTGCGGTTGTGTCTCGACCAGCAATTACAAAGTTCAAGACAACATCTCTCAGATTCTTGTCTGATGCATTGCTTTCTCCCAGTTCTATGAATCTTGATAATATATCATGTTTTATCTGTTTATAAATTAAGATAAGAGTGATATATTAATATGTAAGCTTAGATTTGAACTCCACTACTATGTTTGGATACATGGTTTCTATGATGCTACCTGATTTTGTTGGCCATTCTTTTTAGCATCCTCTATCTCTGCCTTCCTTCTACGAATTACTGAGTAAGTGAAATCATCAATGACTTTGATGCTCTTATCAAGTTGTGCTTCTGACCCTATATTTAAAATTTTCTTAATTTTCCATAGTGGATCAATGAACCGAAGTGTTACTATGATGTTTGCAGTGTCAAAGGCCCGAGCAAAAGAATTGTCTGGTAAATTGGGAGTCAAAGTTCCAATTTCCACACCAAATCCCACTTTACATATGGAGTCTAAAGTCATTCTCATCAACAACTCCTAGAAATTGACAACATTACAAGCATCATCAATCAAAGCCTCCACTACTTCATAGAACTAAGGACAAAAAAAAAAAAAAAAAAAACCACTCCCGTTAAACCCGACTAGCGAGTGTGGGGTGGAGGAAATCCTTATACGCAACCTTACCCTTCCGGTCATGAAATAACAGCTTTACCACTGCTCCGGTTCGCCCCCTTTTCATAGAACTAAGGACATGAATTTTAAATTGCAATAAAAACATAAGCATGAAGAATGTTTGCATCACCTGCATGTCAATTTCTTGGTTAAGGAAAGATGCTTGACTGAGAATGGCAGATAGTTTTAAGGCATACTCCCTGAAAACTTTGGTGCTGAAATCCCTCAAATTTCTGGATGCAAACTCTAAGCTTGCTGTCTTCCTTTGTTTCTTCCAAAGGTCACCATCAACATTAAAGATCCCATCTCCAAGAAGAACTTCCATATAGGAATGATAAACTTCACCCTGCAGTTAGAATCACAACCTTTTCCATCAAAATCATCAAATTATGCAAGTAAAAGAAATGAAATTTAAACAAGATTGAAACCTTTGGATAATTATTGAAGTTGGTCTTAAGTACATGTTCCACATTAGCAGGATCAGCTATGTAAGTGTAAGTTGTGAATGGCATAGGGACCACAACAGTTTTTGACTTGGAGAAATATTGGACAAGCCAATCATGCATCCTATCATAGTTCATTAATTGTTCAATGGAAGCTCCAAGAAAGGGCCATGTTTTGGGGCCTAACTTGTTCCTTTGACTCCATCTGTGTATGAACATCCATGAAACAACCATGCACATCACTAGCACTAACCCTCCCATGTTGCATTGGTCCCTAAAGGGAGCAACTAATGCCTGGTTCATCTCTTCTCTCATTTTCAAGACATGAAAAATGAACTGCATACAGAAATCTGATATGTCACAAAACATGAATGTTGGAGTGATAATGAGTATCTTTATATTAATTAAGGGAGATCATAGGTGGTTAAAATGTAGGTGTGCCTAACTGGTTTATTTATTATATGGTTTTAGCTATGTGTTAGCAACTATATCACAATCTTTTAGTGTTTATGATTTATGAAATTTTAAGATAAAGAAAAGCTTCATTTGTTTCGTGCCCTTCACCTAAGTTTCCTAGAATTACTAATATGACAAGAGGCTGAAGGATGGTGGGGCTTAATTGAATTGGTACAAAAATTCTTCTTTCTTTGAATCATATTTTATTCATTCTTATTCACTTTTCAAAAAATCATAATGATTTTTTTTCATTTTTTGTGATTTGTTCCTAACGGAACCTAGTTCGAAAAGATTACGAAAATAGAATCATCTGATTTTATTCATTCTCAATAGCCACGAGATGATCATCTCATGGTGATCTTTTTGTCAACTAATGCTTGTATTATACTCGTATTCTCTGAAAGATGAACCAACTATGTAGCATCTACACCAAGAATTCAAATTTATCTATATCATTAGTCTAATCTCTTTTGTAGGAACTATCCGTATTAATGAACTTGCAAAATAATTTTTTTTTTTTCATTCTTCACCTTGTTTTTTGAACAAGTCCTTATTACGATACAGACATTGACATTTGGATTTCTGGTAAAAGGTTAATGGTTAACACTTAATACCAAATTAGAAGCAAAAGAAAAAGTTTTAATTAAATTTTTTGTTGAAAACTTAATTGATTATTTTATATTACTTATTGACGAAATCAAATAAAAAAAATTCATTGTGTTTTTTTGAAGGTTTAAATTTTAAATAAACAAAATGTTCATTTTACAATTTTCAATCATTTAAAAAAATTGTAAAGATATAAACCTGTTTTAAAAAGAATGAAACTAAAAAATGGTACACGAGTCGATGAGGATAAAGTGCATGACGAAGTGGTATTTGATTGTGACACGTATAGAGAAGCTAGGAGCCTTGGTTTTCCATAATTTTCCAGAGAATAACATGTGTAACAAATAATTCAAAGGACGTTTCCAGAACGTTTGGGCGATCACTCTCGAACCTTCTTCACTCATCATAGTTTTCTTCTATTTATATACATCCAAAAGTGGAAGATTCCTCAAACATTATAATTCTCATTATCTTGGTCAGATTCTCAGGGCACAAGCATAGGTACATGTCAGAACATTGACTCACTATTCGTCTCCTATGATGTTTTTTTTCTTTTTTGTTAATGTTTTTCTGTGGTTACCTTAATTGCTGTGTTTTGTAGTGAATTCAGATTCAAAATAACAGAGGTTAACTTTGCTGTTAGAATTGGTGAAGATGAGCAGTGTTGGTGTGGATTTGGTTACTGCAGTGAACAACCTGTTAAATTTTCCTGAAACCATGGAAAATTTCATGTTTCCTTCTCGAGAGCATGACAACCAAAACACCAGAGGAGCTTCAATTTCTAGCTTCCCGGTGGACATTTTGGATACTCCCAAGGAATATATGTTCTTCGTGGATGTTCCTGGTCTCTCCAAATCTGAAATTCAGGTGTACTTGAAAGAATTAAATTAAAGATTATTTTTTTTATGCTACTATTCATCATGAGACTTTTGTATGATAATATGCAGTATTATGTAAGCATGTTCTTAAAGAATCACTTGATGGTTTTTTTAATGATTTATATTATATTCTCCAACACCTTCTCACGTAACAGCCCTTTGGGCTTGAAGCGTGTAATATGACACAAGTCCATTATTGATCTGCTTTGTGCTGCATAAGCTCATTTTTTTGATCTGCCTTGTATTTTTTTTAATTTCACCTAAAAGTGGATTCGGTGAGGATTGAACTCGTGATCTCATGGTCATTGAAGTTTTGATATCATGTTAAATAACCATGGTAAGGGCCTTTTTAAATGATTTGTATTATATTCTTTAACAAAGAATCATCTCATCCAAAACCATAAGGTGGTAGGTGATGGTTTTTTTAATGATTTATATTTATTTTCTAACATATCCCCTCACGCAAGAGCTCATCGAGCTAGAAGCGTGGATAATGTACAGACTCAGTTTTTGGTTTATTTTTTGTGCTTTTTTATTTTAATTCCATTTTAAAGTGGGGGCGGTGATGATCAACCTTGTGACCTTGTAGTCACTCAAGTTTTGATACCATGTTAAGGTAGTAGATAAGGGTCTTTTTAATGATTTATATTATATTCTCTCACACATAATTTGTTGGTGATTTGATATTAGACATTTGTGTTGTGGTGTGATGTACTCATGAAATGTGGCTGCATTGCAGGTGACAGTTGAAGATGAGAACACACTTGTTATACGAAGCAATGGGAAAAGGAAACGTCAAGATGGTGAGGATGAAGGTTGCAAGTACCTTAGGCTGGAGAGAAGAGCACCACAGAAGTTGCTGAGGAAGTTCAGGTTGCCTGAGAATGCCAATGTGTCAGCCATCACTGCTAAATGTGAAAATGGGGTTCTGACTGTGCTTGTTGAGAAGCACCCTCCTGCTCCAAAATCAAAAACAGTTGAAGTTGCCATTGCCTGAGTTATAATTTGTATTGGGAGCTAGAGCACAGTGATTTTTTTTGTTTTTTGTTTGGTTTTTCTGCTTGCTTAGTAGTGAAGGGCCTGTGCTTTTGCCCTTTGTGGCTGTTTAGGTGGCAATGTAATCCCAGTACTTTTGGTTCTTATATTTGCTCTTGTTCCCATGTAATGAAATTTTTAATTAAATCTCAACATCAACACCACTTTTATAGCTGCGGGACAACAGACAAAAAAACAAAAGAACTATCTTCTCATCAATATGGATGAATACGTGGGCAATCCACAAACATTTTGTAAATCTTAACACCTTAAACCTTGATTCGAAAGCGAAAAAAAATTATACACTAACCAAAAGATAGGTCCAAATTAAAGAAAGAAGCACTAGGTATATAAGTGGATGAATACAAACATCAACTTCAATCTCGAAGCTGTTCAATCTGGCCATAGCTCTCTCTTATGACAGATCAATTACCAAGCATCGTAGGAAATTGGGCTGCACTTTACCATACTACTTTTTTCTGTTCTTGGATTTGTGTTTTTTTGGGGTAGGTTTTTTCTCAGTATGGTTATCATCTTCCAGTAGATGCTCAAACTCTTCATAACTTGCAAATGGAGACACTGCACTCTTGCCACCACTCTTGCGCTTTCGTTTTCTTCTGTCAACTTTATCCTCATCAACATCAGAGGCATCATCAATATCTCCAATGTCAATATCATTGTTATCATCACTGCCATCATCATCAATTGAAGCATCAACGTCTTCCTCTCCAATATCTGAAGTTATCTCCATCTCTGCATCACTAACATCACCAATCAAGTCCTCATCATCCTCATTGGCTACTTTATCCAAATCATCATAATCATAGCCACTTTCAGGTTCCAAAGATTGATCAGCAGTATCCAGCAAATTCTCAATCTCATCATTATCACTCTCATCCCCACCATCAATATCGCTGCCATCAACCTCAAACAACTCCTCAGCAGCTTCCTCATCAGCTGATTTCTTCTTTTTCTTTTTCTTCAGTTTTGAAGAGGAACTCATTTTGTTTGTATAGAATTTGTGGAAGACAAGATCCTCTGGTGGTACATCTACTTCAGCTAATGAAAGAATTTCTGACCCAATCAAATGATTGTTAACGTCCATCTGCAAAAATAAGTTAGAAATGATGATACATTAGCAACAGAAATGATTGTGCTGAAAAAGCATGAATTGAAATGGTTGATTAGAAGGAAAAAAACACATTTACCTGCTTGGCAGGTTCAATCTGAGAACCACCATGCCACGTGCTTTGTTTTGGTTTCTTCTCCATGAATTTCTCAAGGAAAGCTGTTAAAGACAGGTCATGTAATGGGTTTCCATTATAGACGATGTTGGCCCCAGAAAGAAGAGTCCCTGCCATAGTAGCAACTGAAGGGTGTGCATGAGAAGCAAGTACCATTAACTCCCACCAACTTACGCGGTCTGCATTGCTGTTGGGATGGACAAAGTGTGTAATTTATGATGTAGAAAGATAATTAGAAGGTGTTACAAAACAGATTAAGAATATAACTCGGAAAAAAAAAATCAATGGTTATTAAAATAATCACTTTGACTACAACTTCCCCAAATGAAACAGCTATTTCAACTTGTTACCGGAATTGTGGATCACTTTTAGAGTTTTAGTTCCCTATTAGAGGCAATAATAGATATTATGGTCCTCATAACATTGTACCTATCCCCCCTTTTAGAAGTAATATGAAACAGTTACGCAATTTATCTTAGCCCTGGTGCTTTGAACAAACAATCACAGAAATCTTTTATAATTTTTAGATATCAGAAATGAGTTCTAACGTGAAATCAAATCAAGCAAATTACCAATAAGAAGGCTCTCTGTGTTGCGGATCATAGCCTCCAGGCAGGGGTGATTTCTTGGCAGATACCTGTGATTGCTGATCTTCATTATCAGATACAGACTTTGATTTCTTATCATTTAAATCACTCTTTGCTAGCACAAAACCTGCATCCTCTGAAGCATCATCCGAATCATCATCATCTTCAGAAGATGCTGGAAGATCATCTTCATTTTCTGAAGAATCAGCATCAGAATTGGCATCCTCATCATTCTGAACAAGTCCAATATCATCAACTTGTTTGTTTGATACAGTACTGGGTTCATTATCAGTTTCTTCTATAATATCCTCAAAGTGTTCGAGTTCCTCATCCATAGACTCATTCTGCAACGCCATGTTCCTATATGACAAGTGAAGATGAGTTGATTATTTTTTTTTTCTAGTCAAATGAGTAGATGGTCAACAGAATAGATGATTTTTTGCCAAATGTTATATATCTTTCACATCCACAATTAATAATGGCAATGACATAGAACAAACAATAACCAGCCTTACCATAAAGGTGGTCTGGCTTTAAGGAGTTCAGAAAGAAGGAAAAGGCATGCACATGCGTATTGTGGTGGTTGCTGAAGTGCAATCTGAATGAATAAGAATCATTAGTGTTATCTTATAAAAAGAGAAAGGTAGAGAAAGTGCAGTTTAATAATCACCTGTAATAAACGTTTAGAAAATGCAGCCACACGCTTTAAATTGACATCTCTTTTCATTGCTCTTAGAAGAAGTGCAATAAACATTTCTGCCTGATAAAGAACTAGTTAGAAAAAAAAAAAAAAAAAAAGTCTAGAGAGGAGAGGAGTGAAGAACAGCATAAGCATAAGCATTTTGGGTCAAAAGGTAAAATGTAAAAACAGATTGCTTGCTTTGGATGTATTCATGACTGCAGGAAGCAGAAGTTTGGAGTACAAAGCACGGTAAAAACGATCACTGGCTATCTGATTCTTCGATGTAATTTTATCAAGAAGCATCAGTGCTTGAACTCCTACATTAAAATTCTTCGAATGAACCTGCAAGTTGGCAGCTTTTGTTAAGACATCTAGAAATCAGGTATGAAATACTGCACGCAGATTCTCAATTGTGTTATCAATCGGTAATATTACCAATTGGAAAAGTACTGGTGTTTGAACATCAACAATGTCATCAGCTTCATTACTTGAGACAAAAGGAAATGCTCTATTCAATCCCTGTAAGAATATCAAATGGGAAATAGCAAAAGATTGTACAATTTAGGACAAAGGTTGCTGAATAGTGAATACCCAGATTATGACTGAGTTTGACATGTTAAAAAATTTCACAATCATTAATCAAAATCATTGCATATAATAATACTATTATATAATTATCCATACAGTTAGGAGAGCCGATAGAAGCCGGGAGTCCAATTCCGCATGTAATTCTGATAACCCTTTTGATTTTTCCTCCTTAGCATTTGCCTTGCCATTTTTATCAAACTTTTGATTGCTGCTTGCAGCAGTGATCAAAACCTGCAGAACTCTAATTGTGAATGCATTTTCCCCCCATTTTACCTATTTTCTACATATTGAGAGCGGCACACTGACATGACATTTCAGTTTGAGAGAAGCTTAAAGAAGGAAGGATCTTAGGGAAAACCAGTACCTTAAATAGTGCAAAATATACATCTATTAGACGTTTTGCCACTTTTGGTCCATCTCCTTTATTTGTGAGACGGATTTGGCTCAAGAAGTTAACCTGAAAATGTAGAAAAGGCAGTCAATGAGATTCTTCAGTCAAATCATGTCTAAATGGATTTGGATAGAGTCAAAGTTTTAAGTTCAAAGGTCATCTAAAAATTGAAGGGTCACCATTTATGTATAGCTACAGAAAAGTGATTTCAGACAGATATATTCTTGCAGTGCACAATATTCTCATTTAACAAAATCAACAAATGATTACACAAATAAATTTTAAAAGTCTGAAATGTCACAAGATCCAGTATTCAAGATCCCTTTTGGGTGTGTTATAGGATACCGATCTGAATGGTAATGACACAAACAATGATGGACAAACTTTAAGAAACATACTACGGCAGATAAAACCACAACTTGTGCTTTTCTGTGCCTAGTATGTAACAATTAAAAAACAAGAAGCTTGTCGCATTTTACTTTGCTTTGAAAGATATCATAATAACATAAACAATAAAAAGTATAGGACATACAGCATGGTACTGTGCACGTGGTCCTAAGTGAGGCCGAAAGAGAAAAGAATCCACCTCGCCAATAACCACAGCCTGCATAAAAAGGGGGGAAAATAGTAAAGAAACAGAACATGTACAATTTACAAGAAGCAATTGCATCAGCACCTAAAACAAATTAGGATGAAAATAGGAGCCTTCACGTCAAACATATTTATCATTGTCAAGTCTCACACAACTCCAAACCAAAAAGGAAATAGTCAATATCTTCTAAAAGAGAAGGAAATGGAAATCAAAACAAAAGAAACCATATGAGGCATGCAAAGCTTTTCAGCTTGTAATTTTTGTTCAAGAATATATCTATTTCCTGGTAACATTGATAATATGTAAACATTGGCTGAAACATAAATTATTGACACTCCCAATACCAAATTAAAAAGGTTGATAAATAATCATACCTTCATATTTGGGTGGTCAGACAGAAGGTTGGACAAGTGAAAGTCAGCATTAGATGCAGCCTTAGAATCTGGATCCCCAAGCTGAAGTAATTCCAAGTCCCCACCCACCAGCAAAACAAAAGAAAAAAAGCAAAAATAAAAAAATAAAATAAATCAGAGAGTGAGTTATTAAACAGCTGGTATTAGTTCTAGCAAGTTCACTAACCACCTAATATTACAAGACCAAATGAAGATCAAACATGTCCAATTCAGATAGGTCATGCTTAATGTTAACTCACTTTATTAACAAGTGCAGAAAGTAGTTTGCGCTCTTGCTCTGACTTTCTACTCAATAGCACGTATATGGCCTGCAAGCAACAAAGGAAAAAGGAACCCATACAATATTTAATAATTGATTCACTTGATATATCTCAAAACATGTCTTCACACCTCACATAACATGCATAAAAACAAAAAAGAAAACCATAAAATTCAAGGGGGGAAATCCTATAATTCACGGGTTTATTATGTACAAGAACCAATGGGCTGGACCTGATGCATCATCCACCCTTCAAGCCCAATGGGCTCTCGTGTGAGGGGGCGTGCTAGAAATATATAAAACCATTAACGTAGTCTCACCCAATAGCTTAAACTTTTGGATTGAATTGGTTTTTTACACTAGCAAATCTTTTGTTATAATAAAGTATAAACTAGAGTCACGTGTAACGGTAAATATTAAGTAACTAAGTCTAAATTAAAAACCAAAGAGAAAGAGAAAAAAAAATTAGACAAAGTGTGAACAGAAAACCAACCTTCAGTGCCTTGTTTTTTAAAGCAGGTAGCATGTCTCGGGATGCTTCTTCAAGTGCAACAATAAATCGTTCATATCTGAGACATCAGAAGCTATTACATAGATCACTAAAAAAAAAGAGCTTGGGTTGACAAGGACAATACACACTGTCATTGAAATTTGAAAATTGGCAATATTATGATTGCTCAAGCAAATATTAATTAATGTGATATAAAGTAATCATATGATGAAGTTTTGGGCTGTCTGGTACTAGCATTAATAAGCCCTTTCTCCTATTCTTCAGTGGTAGCAGGAGGTTACACTTATGTGTAAATGCTCACTAGAATCCAATTATTCTTATAATGGCAAAGCAAATAATTAAATGTATAGGAAGCACCTAAAGTATAAGAAACAAAAAATGAACTAATAAAATGTACTTGGATTTAGAGTTAACTTAAGAAACCTTTCACCAAATCAAATCAGAAAATTTGATTTAAGATTTTTTTTTTGGTACAACAAAGTGTTGCCACACATACCTCTGCTTCAAACATTCTTCCCAATACCAGAAAAGGAGAAGTGAGTAACCATCTTTAGTTTCTGGAACGTGATTTAGCGGCCGCTGTATCAGGGTCTTCAATTTGCGATCTGGTAATAAGCTGCAAGCAAAATAGGAAAAAAGAAAATGTAGTAGATCAGAGCACTGATGATGCATGTGATTCAATGCTATGTTAGTTAGACATTTGTCCAGTATGGTCCAAATAATCAGTTAAATTACAACTTACAAGCATGCAAATCGTAAAAGTATAACATGGCATATATTATTAGAATAAACAGGGTATACTCACAGCAGAGTAATGCAGGACACGCAAAGTAGAGCTTGGATTATTATAGTTTACATTTGATGATTTTGCACAGCTTTCACAATTATCACTCGCACAGATTTTTTTCTTTTTTTGAGCATTTTTTAAAAAGCATTTACGATTACATTTTAATGATAAAAGAAATTTTATCAAGATGGGGAGAGAACAAGTGAGAGTGAAAGACAAAGGGGAAATGCAGACCTTGCAATAAATAATTCTTGGAGTGCTTCGAAACCTGTCAAGGCATGGCGCTTTCCAACCTTGGAAGTAACCATTCCTAGATTAAACAAAAAACACAGTCAAAAGCTCAACTCTGAAGCACCACATATGGGGAGAACAAAAAAATATTATATATCCTAAAGTCAAGGTATATATATATATATATACAGATGGGGAAATCTCACTAGAGACACAAATCATTGAGGAAAAAAACCATGAGATTGAAATAACAGATCGCTATAAAAAATAAAACTTGGTTGAATGTTGGATGGAAATGAAACTCTAGCAAGTACAATATTGGGATACATATCTTATCAGCTTCAGATTAGGGTAACATACAGGGGAGTGCGGCTTGGAAAGAGATCAATTTTTCTTTCATAACATCAGATAGAAGTCTGCTAATGATAAGACACATTAACATCAAAGGGTTACTAAGAATTCAAAATACGGGGAAGTAGATTTTAGAAGACAAAAAAGAGAAAGAGATATGTACAAAGATAAGTTGATTAAATTGCCAAAAACTTTGAAAGTAAGAAATATCGATTCAGCAAAAATAACAGATACAAGACAGCATCAGAATCATTCAACCCCACCAATAAAAAATTAACTGAAACAAGTTCTATGCACCCCAACCCCAAACAAAAACAAAAAACTTTTAACTAAAATAATTGAGCTAATACATAGCCTAGAAAAAACAACTTATCGTCAGAACTTGAAATGACAATCCTTACTTATTCTTCAACTCATCCACACTTGAAGAAAGGAAACCAATGTAAATACTTGCTTGATGGCTCAAACTAAGCATATATAACAAGTTAATAGCAATAAAAGCCCATTAAAAAAAATAAAAATATATAAAAAGATGAGAAATGAATTTACCCAAAAGAGCATCAATTGACCGCAAGTTTGCAATTGGGTTGTCACCAACCAACACAGAAAATGCAGATACTTTGTCAGCAGCAGTCCCTGATCTCTGTGTGGAAACCAACATCTTAATATCACTACTCTGTCCCCTTGATGACTCATAATCCTGAGCATACTGTGCCATCAACCTCTCACCCACTTCCCTCTTCTTCTCCACAAAGCCTTTCCACTCTTCCACATTCCTTATCTCCACCTTCTTCTCCTCACCAATCACCTTTGCTTCCAACTCAGCCGCATCCTCAAACCACACACCCAAAGCATTTGCTTTCATCAAAGGAAGCTTGGGAAGGTTCCTAAACTTGTTGAACCCCTTTTCCTTATTGGCAGCGTCCACTGACAGTACAGGGGGTTTAGGTTTGGGTTTGGGGTTGGTGTTGGTGTTTGGTTTCTCATGGGGTCCATTGTTTCTGTTTAAAGTTTTGTTTTTTGGCTTCTGGGTATTTTGGGGTGTAGTTTTTTCAGGTGCTTTTTGCTTCTTCTGTGGCTTGTTTGGCTTGTTGGTTTTACGAAAATCGACATCGTTGAAACCTGAATAGGATTGTGAAGTGGACAACCCAAGCGAAGAAGCGAAAGAGGCTACATCGGATTTGAGTGTGTCTATGTCTTCCGGATTTTTGGAGGACTTGTCGGAATTTGATTTCACCATTGTTGCGTGTGGAAGGAAGAAGGAGCCACTTCCGGATTTTTGCCTGGAAAGAAAGGGGCAATTAAGTCTTTCAATAAGGAACTAGGGTTTTCTGTGGTGTGATTAACATAAATTAACATAATAACTCATCTTATACCATAAAAAAATAAAAATAAACTGATCCAAGTGTAAAATATCTTCCGCCTTTAGTTGCGTTATCATTGTTCTCCATGATTTGTATGAAAAAGTTTTGACTTGTAATGTATTTATCATTTTAAAAATTGATTTTTAAATATAATTTATTTAATCTAATTTGATTGATTTTCACTCATTTCATGGTTGTTGTTCTTTTTTTCTTACAAAATCGTGATATTGCAAAATTGTCGAGTAGCTTGAAAACTCTCAAACTCCTTCCCAGCGGCACCCTGGGCTTCCCTTCGCTTTGTCTCTCTTTGAGGAATTTTCAGAGTGCAAATCTCGTTCTCATTCTGGTGGCAATGAGAACTGCGACGTTCAGATGGAATGTTAAATGTTGTTTAATTTTAAAATAAATAGTTTTGTGATATATATACATATTCAATGTTGAAACTTTTGGTAAATTGGAAAAAGAATTTCTTTTAAAAATCAAATTTTATTTTTTAAATCGAATAATTAAATGACCATTTATAGTGGCAAGGCATTTGTATTCCCACTACCCATCACATTGGTATCCAAAAAGAAATCATATGTATAAATTGTTTTTTACATTGGAATTGGTCATCTGTTTACAATTCTGAATTTAAAATATTTTTGAATTAATTCTAATTAAAAATGTTATTAATTTCTTTTTGTGAAAAAATGGTGAAGCTTTTATATCAGTTCACCTTTTCAATAAACAATTAGAGAAGTTAGGCACAACATTTTGTATAAATAGAGAAGTTGTGTTTAGGGTTTTTTTTAGCTATTTTACGATTTCTTTGTTCATTTATCTTTCTGTGGATTGTTCTGTTGGTATTATTTTTTGGTTCCTTTGGCTTACCTCCGATTCGTTTACGTCGTTTGAGAGTGCTTCCGATTCTTTTCTTCGTTTGTGTTTATAGGTATTGTTGTTTATACTCTTTTGTTTATTTTGTGTGTTTTTTATACTGATGCTTTTTTTTATTTTTCAGGGCGGAAGGTTTGTTGCTACTGTGAATAGTTTTTGCCTGTGTTTTGTTTCTTCATTCATTTTTGTAGCTGAAGTTATATTTTTTTTGTTCCTTTATAAACAAATGATCTTAATTCGCTTTCATTTTTTGGACACTTATTTTCTTTTGATCGTTTTGTGTTATGTATACTGATTCTCTTTTTTTGTTTTTCAGGGCGAAAGATTTCTTGCTACTCTGAACAGTTTTTGCATGTGTTTTGTTTTTTCGTTGTTGTATTTTTTTTATTCCTTTATAAACAAATGATGTTAATTTGTTTTCATTTTTTGTACACTCATTTTCTTTTGATCGTTTTGTGTTTTGTATACTAATTCTCTTTTTTCTTTTTATAGGGCGGAAGGTTTCATCGTATTATACTATTTTTTTTTTCGTTTTTCAGGCGAAAAATTTCGTGTTAATGTTAAATAAATAAAAACAACATAAAAAACCTATACCATTCTTTTGTTGTATATTATGAGTAAAAAAAGCCTATACTTTTCTTTTGTTGTATATCCCACTATTTTTGCACGGATAATTGTTAACCCTATTAATGCTGCAAAAAAAAATAACAACATAAAAAATACTAAAATAACAAAATTATTTATATTGTAAAATAAATTTGAGATTTGAAATTAAATTAAATGGAAAATTATGTGAACTTGATATGTGGAAAAAGAGTTCAGCATTTAATATTTATATAGTGAAAAAAGATATATATAATAAATTTGAATTTAATATAAAATTATAGATTAAACAACTAAATATTTAAAATTATAAAAATACATTTATAGTCGATAACAATTATTTAAAATTTCGAATTATAATGAAAAAATAAGAAATGGCATAATTTATACTTTACAAAAAATAAATTAAAACTTTAACATAAATTTTTTAAATATACATGTATTTTTTTAAAAATATTTAACACAAACATTTTAAATATAAATGTATAACCAATAAAAAAATATATATAAAAATCATAAATTAAAATTGAAAAATATTATATAAAAAATATGTATAATTAATATAAAAAAATTTAAATTTAAAAAAAAAATGACGTCTGTTATTTTGTAAAAAACTATTATTAAAATTTAA
Organism: Gastrolobium villosum; assembly: GCA_032173675.1. Taxonomy (NCBI): domain Eukaryota; kingdom Viridiplantae; phylum Streptophyta; class Magnoliopsida; order Fabales; family Fabaceae; genus Gastrolobium; species Gastrolobium villosum. Next base: position 104,317 of record JAVKPL010003740.1, read on the forward strand.
GAACTAGAAAAATGAAAATTTTAACATAAAAAAGAAATTAAACTTTCATTTTTTTATTGCAAGAGTGTAATTAACACAAATACTTGCAAAAAATAATTATTTATATAAAATGCTGATAATTAGAGGTGGAAAATTGGGCTCGGCCCGGAGGGCCGGCCCTCCAATATATTTTTATAATTCAATTGAAATTTTATCCTTCTTCTTTTATAATTAAATTACTAAATCTAATTTCAATTTTTGTAAATACAAATTTGTGAAATTCTAAGGATTAACGACATTAATCCTTGCAAAAAAAAATATTTATATAAAATGATGACAGTTAAAGGTAGAAAACTAGGCTCGGCCCGGAGGGCCGGCCCGCCAATATATTTTTATAATTCGATTGAAATTTTATTCTTCTTCTTTTATAATTAAATTACTAAATCACACAAAAATTTTTTTTTACTAAATCTGATTTCAATTTTTGAAATATTAATTTTTGAAATTGCAAGACTAACGACACCACTCTTTGCAAAAAAGATAATAATTATTTATTATTTTTTGAATCTGATTGTAGTAAATAAAAGTTCATCTCTGAAATAAAATATAAAAACCTAGACGCAACTATAAAATTGTTTTTTTGTGAATAAATATAAAAACCTTTTACATGCTGATGGTTAGAGGTGGCAAATCGGACTTGGTCCGGAGGGCCAGCCCACCAACAAAATTTTATAATTGAATTAAAATTGCATCGTTCATCTTTTTTAATTAAATTCATAAACCTGATTTTAATTTTTGTAAATACAAATTTGTAAAATTTTAAATACTAACCACACAAATCTTTGCAAATAATAATTATTTATTATTTTTTTAAATATGATCGCAATAAATGAAAGTCTATCTCAAAAATTAGTGTAGTTGCTTTGATTCTGTTTATATGCATTTGTTGCAATGTAAAGAAAAAATTTGACTCATATATGCTTATTTGATTAAGTTGCATTCAAATTCCGTTCAAATAACATTTTTTTTTTGTTCTTACAAAAATTTAGTCCTATTTTTTTTGCTGATACTATGACTTTTGGTGTTAACATATTAATGTTACTTATTGAATGAATTTTTGCCTTGAAGTTGAATTATTATTTCTTACAGCATTTTTGATTTTTTAGTTTTCCTTGTTGCATCTTGAAGTGGATGGAGATCTTATGCTCCTCCAGTTTTACTTCACATCTTTTCTCTCTATTAAAATTTCTTGAATGTGATATTAAATTGTCCCCTCTGGTGTCACACGGAGCATCTACATTTATAAATCTAAGGCTTGTTTCTGTATTTGTAGTGTGAATAATTAGAATATTGTTTTATGTTCGCTCTATAAATGTTATATAGGTGGAGCAGGGACACTTTTCTTTCAATAATCAATGTTATGTTATACATGCTGTTTTCCACTTAGATAATCCTTGCTTTGGTTTCATCGAATTCTGCTACAAAATTTTAATTGATTTCCATTGCCCAAACTACATGTTTTGAAATTGAAGGGAATTAATTTGCTGCATTTTGTAAATTACTTGAAAATTTCCGGTCCATGATCTAAGCAGAGTGTAATAGGCCATTGACAGCATTGTTTTACAAAATGATTATATGATAAGTACTAGATTTTACTTATAAATTTGCCCTGGTCTTAAGTTGGATGTGATAAAAAAATATATCTTGCTGGTATTGTGATTTTCAAGTTGAATATTATTTGTTAGACAGTATATGCAGTCTTCTATTAGATATATGCAATTTGAAGTGCGAACGTATTGCACCCTTTCCCTAGTGTAAGATCCAGAGGGTTTGAATTTTGTAAGAGCCAACATATTGTGTGGCTTTCACTCAAGTTGCTTAGTTAATAGTTTACTTTAATGCAGGTGGATTTATTCTTCCATAGGGACCAAGAGGAATCCAGGGCACAAGAAGAGGATGAAGCTACAGACATCAATGCAGGCCCTATTACTGCTGATGGACAATGGCCTGCTGCAATTGATCAACCATGGACTGATACAGTTCCACAACCTATTCCAGCAGCTCGTGCAACATGAGAAAGACATAATTTAATATTTTTTATTTAAATTTTAAATTTAGAAAAAAAAACTCATTTTTTCTCCCATGATTTACAATTTTACTTTTTTGCATCATATCTTTTTATAAGTTAGAAGTTATTTGTAAGCATAAGTAATGCCAAACAAGTTTTGAGAAAAGCACGTACAATGAAAAACTCTTATTTTATATAATGAAGAAAAAGGCTAAAAACTAAAAGCTCTTAGGATGAACTTTTTTTAAGCTCTTATTTATTTTTATTTTTTTATTTTATGTTTTTTTAAATGAAGAGCTATAGACAGAGAGATAATTTTCTTAAAATGTGTTTTTAAGTAACTTTTTAGAAAAAAATTTATGTAATTATCAAATCGTTTTTAGCTTTTATTTTTAAGCTCTTTTTTAGCTTTTATTTTTAAGCTCTTTTTTTAGCTTTTCTTTTTAAGCTCTTTTTTTAACTTTAACTTATAAGTAACTTATAGAATAAAAAAGAGAGATCCAAAAACGCTATTAAAATGACATAACTTTATGTTCTTTAAAATGACAAATAATAAACCTTTACTACATATATTATGAGTAAAGCTATTTTGGGTCTCCAACAAAAAGTAGTCTTCATTTTCGTCCTTTACAAAAAAATACTCATACTAGTCCTTTTTGAATGATTAAATTGGGTCTTCATTGAATTTATGAGGGATCACATTTTCAAAGAATTGAAATTGTACAAGGACCAAAAAGTAACTTTTTTTTGTACAGGATGAAAGTGAAGATCGTATTTTTTATTTGAGACCCATTTACTGATATAGTATCGTTGACGACAGAATAAGCGGATATTTGCACAAGCATTCGATACATAACTATCACTTAGAAATTCTTAAATTATTTCTTCAAAAATTATTACCAATTTAATTTATCAAAAAATATAAAACAGTTATTAATTTTTATCATTGTCTTGATTTTTCACTTATTTAATAATATGATCATATTTAGGGGTATAAACGAAGGGTTTATCATTTCTCCTGTCAAAAGAAATAAAATTATCTTCTTCAACCCCAAAACTACATAGTTTTGATGATTAGAAGAATTAACCAGAGGTGTTTTGATAAAATTTATATAATAAAAAAATAAAATTATCAAAACACTTATCATTAATTTTCTCAACCCTTTTCAATTTTTAATTATCAAAATAATAAAATTCAACTCATGGGGTCTTAAGCTCCTTGTTATAAACTCATTACTTCTTTCAACAATCGAGACACAATCTGGTTGACTCTGTTCTTCTTGAAACAATGGTTGAGTCATGTGCAATTAGCCAATTGTAAGTGCATTATTCTCCCATGCTAGAAAAAGATTCGTCCTCAAATCTTCTTCATCTTCACTGATCTCGATCCCCTTATGTAGAAATTCAAATGATAATTCTTCCTCTATTTGATCTCCATCTTCTAATTCTTCATGAGAATGGTCATCATAGACTAGATGATCATCACAAACTAATTTTTCATCGTAAGTTGTATAATTATCATAAATTATATAATTATCTTAAATTGGATTATCATCATATATATGATAACCATCATAAACAGAATTATGATAATAGACGTCAAAGTCATCAGGAATATTGATTTGCATCTTGATATCTTGAAAAGTGGAATTAATTACAGGTCATGCTTCCTAATTATGTCCTAGTTTAGAATCCCCAAAGAATTTATGTCATTCTATTCATCATTATATGCATCCTCTACTTCCATTCATTCATTGAATTGAATACCCAACTTTGCCCTCTAATTTCAAGTCGATGCTCCAAATGTTAGATTTTCATGCTATGCGTCTCAATAAGTTGTTGCTTCAAAATTTGGATTTTTTTGGTATGGGTCCTCATTAGTTGTCCCTCGAAGTCTTGAATTCGATTTTCATGCTCTGTACCTTCACAAGTTGTTGCTTCAAATCTTGGAACCCCTGACCTCTTCATTTTCTATGTCATAAGGGTCTATCAGATACGGTTGTATGTCTTCTTCGGGAACGAGTCAACGTTCCTTGCTTTCACCACTCCACCATTAATGACCTCTATAATTTTGCTTTACCCAAAGGACATAGAAAAATGGATATCTAACATAGAAAATCCTTGTTTTCTCACTAATTATTTTGAGGTTACCGACCTAAATGAGCTAGTTCTGCATAAATTACAATAATTAAATAACTGATATGGGCTTAGTCCCAACTCGTTAAACCCTACTTGTTTTTCCTTCAACTTCTGAAACTTCAACTGTGAAGTGGCTCTTCCTTCCTTCGACATGCAATAATGGTGAAATCAAATTCCGACAAGTCCTCCAAAAATCCGGAGAACATAGACACCCTCAAATCCGAAATAGCCTCCTTCGCTTCTTCGCTTGGGCTGTCCACTTTCCAATCCTATTCAGGTTTCAGCGATGTCGATTTTCGCAAAACCAACGAGCCACAGAAGAAGCAAAAAGCACCTGAAAAAACTACAACCCAAAATACCCAGAAGCCAAAAAAACAAAACTTTAAACAGAAACAATGGACCCCATGAGAAACCAAACACCAACCCCAAACCCAAACCTAAACCCCCTGTTCTGTCAGTGGACGCTGCCAATAAGGAAAAGGGGTTCAACAAGTTTAGGAATCTTCCCAAGCTTCCTTTGATGAAAGCAAATGCTTTGGGTGTGTGGTTTGAGGATGCGGCGGAGTTGGAAGCAAAGGTGATTGGTGAGGAGAAGAAGGTGGAGATAAGGAATGTGGAAGAGTGGAAAGGCTTTGTGGAGAAGAAGAGGGAAGTGGGTGAGAGGTTGATGGCACAGTATGCTCAGGATTATGAGTCATCAAGGGGACAGAGTAGTGATATTAAGATGTTGGTTTCCACACAGAGTTTAGGGACTGCTGCTGACAAAGTATCTGCATTTTCTGTGTTGGTTGGGGACAACCAAATTGCAAACTTTCGGTCAATTGATGCTCTTTTGGGTAAATTCATTTCTCATCTTTTTTTTTTTTTAATTGGCTTTTATTGTTATTAACTTGTTATATATGCTTAGTTTGAGCCATCAAGCAAGTATTTACATTGGTTTCCTTTCTTCAAGTGTCGATGAGTTGAAGAATAAGTAAGGATTGACATTTAAAGTTCTGACGACAAGTTGTTTTTCTAGGCTATGTATTAGCTCAATTATTTAGTTAAAAGTTTTTTGTTTTTGTTTGGGGTTGGGGTGCGATTGAACTTGTTTGAGTTAATTTTTTATTGGTGGGGTTGAATGATTCTGATGCTGTCTTGTATCTATTATTTTTGCTAAATCGAGATTTCTTACTTTCAAAGTTTTTGGCAATTTAATCAACTTATCTTTGTACATATCTCTTTCTCTTTTTTGTCTTCTAAAATCCACTTCCCCATATTTTGAATTCTTAGTAACCCTTTGATGCTAATGTGTCTTATCATTAGCAGACTTCTATCTGATGTTATAAAAGAAAAATTGATCTCTTTCCAAGCAGCACTCTCTGCTATGTTACCCCAATCTGAAGCAGATAAGATATATATCCCAACATTGTACTTGCTAGAGTTTCATTTCCATCAAACATTCAACCAAGTTTTATTTTTTATAGCGATCTGTTATTTCAATCTCATGGTTTTTTCCCTCAATGATTTGTGTCTCTAGTGAGATTTCCCCATCTGTATATATACCTCGACTTTAGGATATATAGTATTTTTTTTGTTCTCCCCATGTGTGGTGCTTTAGAGTTAAGCTTTTGACTGTGTTTTTTGTTTAATCTAGGAATGGTTACTTCCAAGGTTGGAAAGCGCCATGCCTTGACAGGTTTCGAAGCACTCCAAGAATTATTTATTGCAAGGTCTGCATTTGATGGTTCTTGTACATAATCAACCTGTGAATTATAGGATTTTTTCCCTTGCATTTGATGGTTTTCTTTTTTGTTTTTATGCATGTTGTGTGAGGTGTGAAGACATGTTTTGAGATATATCATCAATTAAATATTGTGTGGGTTCCTTTTTCCTTTGTTGCTTGCAGGCCATATACATGCTATTGAGCAGAAAGTCAGAGCAAGAGCGCAAACTACTTTCTGCACTTATTAATAAAGTGAGTTAACATTAAGCATGACCTATCTGAATTGGACATGTTTGATCTTCATTTGGTCTTGTCATATTAGGTGGTTAGTGAACTTGCTAGAACTAATACAAGCTGTTTACTAAACTCACTCTCTGATTTATTTTTATTTTTTACTTTTGCTTTTTTTCTTTTGTTTTGCTGGTGGGTGGGGACTTGGAATTATGATCTCTTATTGTTGGAGAAACACAAAGCCCTTTATTTGTAATACATAATGCTTAAATAAGCTCTTTAAATCAACTTCTTGCGAGAGACTTATTTACTATAACCTTTTATTTTATTTTGTAACTATAAATTGAGAGGTAACTGAAACTGTTATGTAACTTTACATGAAGTTGTTGATTCATTATCTCTCTCTAACTTTGTGTGCATTGAAATAACAATTATAGCGGGTAACCTCGATGATTTGGTGCCTCCACCGGAAAAATATATATTCAGTTTCAATTCCAAGCAAGAATTAAGCAAGTGGCATTTGTATTCTGATTCTGAATTTGGAGGTGGATTGTAAATATTTTAATTAATTCTTAATGTTTTAAAATGTTTCATTGTTAACTCAATCTGAAAATGGACTAAGTTCAATTTCACTTGGGCTTGAGGACAAGCCCATTTTTGGGGAAGGGAGTGATGTAACAGTCCCACTTGTTCAATCAGATCTGGGTAGCCGTGAGGAAAAGGAGCGTCCCAACCTACTTGAAAGACTACGTTAGGGGCTAAAGTGTCACCAGCCCATTATAATAATTCCTAGTATTTTCAATTTCCGTTTTTAATTCTACTATTAGTCTAATATGAGGAATATACAGATTCCAGAACAAACTCTTCTCCCTCTTCTTCTTCCCAATCTCCTTTCTCTTCTCCTAAACCCTAATTCCGTTCGTCTACCATTACAGCAACCATGGCCGCTGCTACCAATTCTGCCGCAGCCCCGCCAAACTGTGACTTTCAGATGGAACGTTACATCTTCAAGCGCCGCAATGATGGTAACATCTTCTTCTTCTTATTCTTCTTTTCTGGTTTAAAAAGTTACGATCTTTGCAATTGGGTCACACCAACTACATGTTAAAACTTCAAACAGTAACCTTTCAATGTAGAATCACAACATTTAGAACAACCTCGCATCTATTTTTTGATTTTTTTTGCACGTTCTGTATTTCATTTTGAGGGTCTTTTTGTCTTTTGACCCTTAAAGTATCCGAACAACCTGCGACGAAACTTCTGTTCTGTACTTCTATTTCATTTTTGCTTTTGTTACAGTTTAACCTTTTACTAATCTTAACAACAAAGGCAGAAACACCTTTGTTTTTTGTTCATCTCTGTTTTTGTTAGTGTTTGTTTTTTGGTTTTTAAATGTGTTTAAAAAAAAAAATCATAAATAGCCTTTGAATTATTAATTCACTCACTCTAACATTCACTTCATTGAGAATTTTTTTTTATTTCTGTATTTTATTCTTTTCATGGTGTTTTTTTTCCTATGATGTTGCTACTTGTACTGCTGTTTTTTATCTGCTTTTTTTTTTAATGAAGTTGTACTCACCTCTGTTTTTTTAGAGACCCATGGCTTCCATTTTCGAATTTGAATCCATCAAATTCTTTTATTGTTTATGTTAAAAATTTATTGGTCAGGTCGGTGTAAGTCAAGTGGAGTTTTTCGGTGTGACTACAAAGGTGACTAATTAAATAATCACTAAACTTTTCGAACCACTTTCCTAGACACCAATATAAATTAACATTATCTATATAATTCCATCTGCCAAAAAATCAACATGTATAAAAAACACTTATAATAGTAACAAACAAGATTTTACGTAGAAAACTTAATTGAAAAGAATCACTGGAAGAACTCTCAGAAATCCACTAAAAATATCTAGAATATTGCAAAATTTATCTATGAGAAAATAATTTTACTATTATTTTCTCTAACTCCCTAACACTAGAAATGCTCTAACTTTAGCTCTCTCTCTAAACTTTCTCTAAAGCATTTGCTATGTTTTTCTTCTGTTGTGTTTAGAACTTGCTCAAGCACCCTTTATATACGCAAATTTCCATTTAGTGTGAAAGCTAATAGCCAACATTGTAGCATGTTTTTCCATATGAAAAACAAGTAGCCTACCATGTTTAAATTTGATAGCCCACTATGAAAATTAAGTCAACAATCAGTTTAAGTGCGATAATAAGAAGTGGACCTAGGACAGCTGTAAATGACTGATCTTAGGAGGACTCTACTATATGACTCAAGATTTTGAAATTTCGCAAGGTTTTCTATAGGTGAAATACTGAGAGGAAAAAATTATTGCTCTGACAATACTATAAAAGATGTTCAAGACTAGTATATCCTACTTTGTCTGCATCAAACAATTGTTAACCAAGCAAAAATACTGAAAAGCTATGGCAATTTTGCATGGATTTTTAACAGAAACATACTAACCAAAATGGTTGCTTTGACAATACTGTCAGATAGAGGATGTTCGAGGTCACTATTCTTCTGAAGCCTTAAAAGAACATCAACTAGATCTTCCCCATTTTCTTCGCCAACAACTTCTATTCCAGTACGAGTACAATATATACAACCTGTTCTCAAGAGAATCTTGTAGCATGTTGAGACTTTGCCATCTCCCTTAAGACAGCACCAACAATAGCTGCCTGCTCAAGGCAGTCAGCCTTATGCAATGCATCTAAAAGAACAACACATGTTTTGCTATGTATATGACAACCTCTCAGTCGAGTTTCCTCAAAAAGTGTATATGCATCCATTGCTTTATTGGCACCGCTTAGTCCTTCTATCATAGCATTATAACAAGCTGAATCAGGTATGCCCCCACTTGCCTTAAATCTCTCAAAGAGGCCTTTCGCTTCTTGAACATTTCCAGCCTTTGCAAGTCCTGAAATCATGGTGGTGTATGTGATAGTATTGGGTTTTAACCCTTGTTTCTGCATTTCTTTCCAGAACACATAGGCCTTATTAAATTTTCTAACCATACAAAGACCATTTATCATAATGCTGTAAGTTATTTCATTTGGAGAACATTTCAAGCTTTTCATGTTCTGAAAGCAGACCAGAGCTTCATCTATCTCCTCAGCTTTCACCAATGCATCAAGTAAGCAATTCCATGTGTATGCGTTTGCGGTCAGACCTTTCTGCATCAACTCCTCCAAATCCAGTTCAATACAAGTATTATTAGATGGTCCGAATCCAGCCATACTCATTTCCTCAAGAATATGTTCAAAGTAGTCCAAGTTTCTGGTCCTAGCCATAACCATGAGAAGTGCATTGTAGGCTTCTGGGGGATGAGCTTGTTCAGTTTTCCCCTCCACCCACCTAAAATACTGCAATGCCAACTTCACATCCTTCAACCTCCTTATCACCCCAGCAACCAATTCTGGTTGAGGCATTTCATCAAATGAGTTGAGAGCATCCTCAAGGGAAGGTCCCCAAGAACCAGTTTCCAACACCCGACATACATCATGAACTGACTTTCTCATACCCTCCACTTTTGTTGCATTGTCTTGGTGGGTATCATCAACAAAGGAATTAACTTTCCCATACGTTCCAGAAGAACAAAAAGGAGACCCATTTGAAGAGGACGATGAGAACTTCTTGAATAATGGGTCTATTTTCAGATATTTAAGAGCAAAGCGTGACTTCAGAACTGCAACCAAAATTAAACAAGAATAATAAGATTTCAAATTGCAACCGTGAAACGAGTATATGATAATAAGGACGACCATAATGTATGATAATAAGGCTGCATCTAATGTTTCAATTTCACTTGGGCTTGAGGACAAGCCCATTTTTGGGGAAGGGAGTGATGTAACAGTCCCACTTGTTCAATCAGATCTGGGTAGCCGTGAGGAAAAGGAGCAGCCCAACCTACTTGAAAGACTACGTTAGGGGCTAAAGTGTCACCAGCCCATTATAATAATTCCTAGTATTTTCAAATTTGTTTTTAATTCTACTATTAGTCTAATATGAGGAATATACAGATTCCAGAACAACCTCTTCTCCCTCTTCTTCTTCCCAATCTCCTTTCTCTTCTCCTAAACCCTAATTCCGTTCTTCTACCATTACAGCAACCATGGCCGCTGCTACCAATTCTGCCGCAGCCCCGCCAAACTGTGACTTTCAGATGGAATGTTACATCTTCAAGCGCCGCAATGATGGTAACATCTTCTTCTTCTTATTCTTCTTTTCTGGTTTAAAATGTTACGATCTTTGCAATTGGGTCACACCAACTACATGTTAAAACTTCAAACAGTAACCTTTCAATGTAGAATCACAACATTTAGAACAACCTCGCATCTATTTTTTTATTTTTTTTGCACGTTCTGTATTTCATTTTGAGGGTCTTTTTGTCTTTTGACCCTTAAAGTATCCGAACAACCTGCGACGAAACTTCTGTTCTGTACTTCTATTTCATTTTTGCTTTTGTTACAGTTTAACCTTTTACTAATCTTAACAACAAAGGCAGAAACACCTTTGTTTTTTGTTCATCTCTGTTTTTGTTAGTGTTTGTTTTTTGGTTTTTAACTGTGTTTAAAAAAAAAAAATCATAAATAGCCTTTAAATTATTAATTCACTCACTCTAACATTCACTTCATTGAGAAAAAAAAATTGTATCTGTATTTTATTCTTTTGATGGTGGTTTTTTCCCTATGATGTTGCTACTTGTACTGCTGTTTTTTTATAAGATGTTTTTTATCTGCTTTTTTTTTAATGAAGTTGTTATATGTGTGGTATAGATCTATATAGCAGGTACATGCATAGGACTCTGCGTTGGCCGCTACAGGCTACTTCCAAGCTTCCTTTGATGAAAGCAAATGCTTTGGGTGTGTGGTTTGAGGATGCGGCTGAGTTGGAAGCCAAGGTGATTGGTGAGGAGAAGAAGGTGGAGATAAGGAATGTGGAAGAGTGGAAAGGCTTTGTGGAGAAGAAGAGGGAAGTGGGTGAGAGGTTGATGGCACAGTATGCTCAGGATTATGAGTCATCAAGGGGACAAAGTAGTGATATTAAGATGTTGGTTTCCACACAGAGATCAGGGACTGCTGCTGACAAAGTATCTGCATTTTCTGTGTTGGTTGGGGACAACCCAATTGCAAACTTGCGGTCAATTGATGCTCTTTTGGGTAAATTCATTTCTCATCTTTTTTTTTTTTTTTTTTTTAATGGGCTTTTATTGTTATTAACTTGTTATATATGCTTAGTTTGAGCCATCAAGCAAGTATTTACATTGGTTTCCTTTCTTCAAGTGTTGATGAGTTGAAGAATAAGTAAGGATTGACATTTCAAGTTCTGACGACAAGTTGTTTTTTCTAGGCTATGTATTAGCTCAATTATTTTAGTTAAAAGTTTTTTGTTTTTGTTTTTGTTTGGGGTTGGGGTGCATAGAACTTGTTTCAGTTAATTTTTTATTGGTGGGGTTGAATGATTCTGATTGCTCTCTTTCTCTTCTTTTGTTCTAAAATCTACTTCCCCATGTTTTGAATTCTTAGTAACCCTTTGAGCTAATGTGACTTATCATTAGAAGACTTCTATCTGATATTATAAAAGAAAAATTGATCTCTTTCCAAGCAGCACTCCCCTCTATGTTACCCTAATCTGAAGCTGATAAGATATGTATCCCAACATTGTACTTGCTAGAGTTTCATTCCCATCAAACATTCAACCAAGTTTTATTTTTTATAGCATTCTGTTATTTCAATCTCATGGTTTTTTTCCTCAATGATTTGTGTCTCTAGTGAGATTTCCCCATCTGTATATATATATACCTTGACTTTAGGATATATAATATTTTTTTGTTCTCCCCATTTGTGGTGCTTCAGAGTTGAGCTTTTGACTGTGTTTTTTGTTTATTCTAGGAATGGTTACTTCCAAGGTTGGAAAGTGCCATGCCTTGACAGGTTTCGAAGCACTCCAAGAATTATTTATTGCAAGGTCTGCATTTCCCCTTTATCTTTCACTCTCACTTGTTCTCTCTCCATCTTGATAAAATTTCTTTTATCATTAAAATGTAATCATAAATGCTTTTTAAAAAATGCTCAAAAAGAGATAAAACTCTGTGCGAGTGATAATTGTGAAAGCTGTGCAAAATCATCAAATGTAAACTATAATAATCCAAGCTCTACTTTGCGTTTCCTGCATTACTCTGCTATGAGTATACCCTGTTTATTCTAATATTATATGCCATGTTATACTTTTACGATTTGCATGCTTGTAAGTTGTAATTTAACTGATTATTTAGACCATACTGGACAAATGTCTAACTAACATAGCATTGAATCACATGCATCATCAGTGCTCTGATCTACTACATTTTCTTTTTTCCTATTTTGCTTGCAGCTTATTACCAGATCGCAAATTGAAGACCCTGATACAGAGGCCGCTAAATCACGTTCCAGAAACTAAAGATGGTTACTCACTTCTCCTTTTCTGGTATTGGGAGGAATGTTTGAAGCAGAGGTATGTGTGGCAACACTTTGTTTTACCAAAAAAATAAATAAAAATCTTATATCAAATTTTCTGATTTGATTTGGTGAAAGGTTTCTTAAGTTAACTCTAAGTCCAAGTACATTTTATGTAGTTCATTTTTTGTTTCTTATACTTTGGATGCTTCCTATACATTTAATTATTTGCTTTGCCATTATAAGAATAATTGGATTCTAGTGAGCATTTACACATAAGTGTAACCTCTTGCTACCACTGAAGAATAGGAGAAAGGGCTTATTAATGCTAGTACCAGACAGCCCAAAACTTCATCATATGATTACTTTACATCACATTAATTAATATTTGCTTGAGCAATCATAATATTGGCAATTTTCAAATTTCAATGACACTGTGTATTGTCTTTGTCAACCCAAGCTCTTTTTTTTTTTAGTGATCTATGTAATAGCTTCTGATGTCTCAGATATGAACGATTTATTGTTGCACTTGAAGAAGCATCCCGAGACATGCTACCTGCTTTAAAAAACAAGGCACTGAAGGTTGGTTTCCTGTTCACACTTTGTCTATTTTTTTTTCTTTCTCTTTGGTTTTTATTTTAGACTTAGTTACTTAATATTTACCGTTACATTAATGGTTTGCTAGTGTAAAAAAACCAATTCAACCCAAAAGTTTAAGCTATTGGGTGAGGCTACATTAATGGTTTTATATATTTCTAGCACGCCCCCTCACCCATTGAGTTGGAAGAGTGGATGATGCATCAGGTCCAACCTACCTGTGTTAAGAAATTCCATAAGACTTAATTAATTATTAATTAAATGAGGGGTGGTGAGGATCGAACCCATGACACAAAGGCTTTGGGACCATGTAAAGAACCAATTCAACCCAAAAGATTAAGCTGTTGGATGAGGGCATCTTTAATGGTTTATATTATACTCTAACACGCCCCCTCGCTAGAGAGCCCATTGGGCTTGAAATGTGGATAATGCATCAGGCCCAGCTTACCCATGCTAAGAAATTCCACAAAGAAAATGGGGCGGTGATGATCAAACCCGGGACATGATTGCATTCAGCAAGTAGTTTGTGATGAAAACTGAATAAGATATTCTATTTTCCATGATGTCTTTCACATCATGGAGATGGTTGATGAGTAAAAAGAGTGGTTTGTCTGATGGGGGGAAATCAAGTATCAAGATGAAACAGCTGCCTTTTATGGCAATTGTGTGTACAGTAACACTGTTCATTGTGTATAGAACTACAAAGTATCATTATCCCCAAGAAGAGATTGACAAAAAATGGAGTTTCTGGGGAGAAACAAAGGCATATCCTGTGAATTTTGGGAAGTTGAAAGGCTTGCCACGAGGTATAATACATGCTACTTCAGATTTGGAGATGAGGGACTCTTTAATGGTTTATATTATACTCTAACAACTAGTATTATTAACTTAAAATATTTTGTCTTGACTTCTGCAGGGTACTTGAAAGTTCTTGTACATAATCAACCCGTGAATTATAGGATTTTTTCCCATGCATTTTATGGTTTTCTTTTTTGTTTTTATGCATGTTATGTGAGGTGTGAAGACATGTTTTGAGATATATCAAGTGAATCAATTATTAAATATTGTGTGGGTTCCTTTTTCCTTTGTTGCTTGCAGGCCATATACGTGCTATTGAGTAGAAAGTCAGAGCAAGAGCGCAAACTACTTTCTGCACTTGTTAATAAAGTGAGTTAACATTAAGCATGACCTATCTGAATTGGACATGTTTGATCTTCATTTGGTCTTGTAATACTAGGTGGTTAGTGAACTTGCTAGAACTAATACCAGCTGTTTACTAAACTCACTCTCTGATTTTTTTTTTATTTTTTTAATTTTTTTTTTTTTAATTTTGCTTTTTTCTTTTGTTTTGCTGGTGGGTGGGGACTTGGAATTACTTAAGCTTGGGGATCCAGATTCTAAGGCTGCATCTAATGCTGATTTTCACTTGTCCAACCTTCTGTCTGACCACCCAAATATGAAGGTATGATTATTTATCAATAATTTATGTTTCAGCCAATGTTTACATATTATCAATGTTACCAGGAAATAGATATATTCTTGAACAAAAATTACAAGCTGAAAAGCTTTGCATGCCTCATATGGTTTCTTTTGTTTTGATTTCCTTTTCCTTTTCTTTTAGAAGATATTGACTATTTCCTTTTTGGTTTGGAGGTTGTGTGAGATTTGACAATTATAAATATGTTTGACTGAAGGCTCCTATTTTCATCCTAATTTGTTTTAGGTGCTTATGCAATTGCTTCTTGTGAATTGTATATGTTCTGTTTCTTTACTATTTTCACCCCATTTTATGCAGGCTGTGGTTATTGGCGAGGTGGATTCTTTTCTCTTTCGGCCTCACTTAGGACCACGTGCACAGTACCATGCTGTATGTCCTAAACTTTTTATTGTTTATGTTATTATTATATCTTTCAAAGCAAAGTAAAATGCGACAAGCTTCTTGTTTTTTAATTGTTACATACTAGGCACAGAAAAGCACAAGTTGTGGTTTTATCTGCCGTAGTATGTTTCTTAAAGTTTGTCCATCATTGTTTGTGTCATTATCATTCAGATTGGTATCCTATAACACACCCAAAAGGGATCTTGAATACTAGATCTTGTGACATTTGAGACTTTTAAAATTTATTTGTGTAATCATTTGTGATTTTGTTAAATGAGAATATTGTGCACTGCAAGAATATATCTGTCTGAAATCACTTTTCTGTAGCTACATAAATGGTGATGGTGACCCTTCAATTTTTAGATGACCTTTGTACTTAAAACTTTGACTCTATCCAAATCCATGTAGACATGGTTTGACTGAAGAATCTCATTGACTGCCTTTTCTACATTTTCAGGTTAACTTCTTGAGCCAAATCCGTCTCACAAATAAAGGAGATGGACCAAAAGTGGCAAAACGTCTAATAGATGTATATTTTGCACTATTTAAGGTATTGGTTTTCCCTAAGATCCTTCCTTCTTTAAGCTTCTCTCAAACTGAAATGTCATGTCAGTGTGCGGTTCTCAATATGTAGAAAATAGGTAAAATGGGGGGAAAATGCATTCACAATTAGAGTTCTGCAGGTTTTGATCACTGCTGCAAGCAGCAATCAAAAGTTTGATAAAAATGGCAAGGCAAATACTAAGGAGGAAAAGTCAAAAGGATCATCAGAATCACATGCGGAATTGGACTCCCGGCTTCTATCGGCTCTCCTAACTGTATGTATAATTATATAATAGTATTATTATATGCAATGATTTTGATTAATGATTGTGAATTTTTATTTTTTTTTGGATGTGTGATTGTGAATTTTTTTGACATGTCAGACTCAGTCATAATCTGGGTATTCACTATTCAGAAACCTGTGTCCTAAATTGTGCAATCTTTTGCTATTTCCCATTTGATATTCTTACAGGGATTGAATAGAGCATTTCCTTTTGTCTCTAGTAATGAAGCTGATGACATTGTTGATGTTCAAACGCCAGTACTTTTCCAATTGGTAATATTACTGATTGATAACACATTTGAAACTCTGCGTGCAGTATTTCATACCTGATTTTGGTTCCTAGATGTCTTAACAAAAGCTGCACACTTGCAGGTTCATTCGAAGAATTTTAATGTAGGAGTTCAAGCACTGATGCTTCTTGATAAAATTACATCGAAGAATCAGATAGCCAGTGATCGTTTTTACCGTGCTTTGTACTCCAAACTTCTGCTTCCTGCAGTCATGAATACATCCAAGGCAAGCAATCTCTTTTTACATTTTACCTTTTGACCCAAAATGCTTATGCTTATGCTATTCTTCACTCCTCTCCTCTCTAGACTTTTTTTTTTTCTAACTGGTTCGTTATCAGGCAGAAATGTTTATTGCACTTCTTCTAAGAGCAATGAAAAGAGATGTCAATTTAAAGCGTGTGGCTGCATTTTCTAAACGTTTATTACAGGTGATTATTAAACTGCACTTTCTCTACCTTTCTTTTTTTACAAGATAACACTAATGATTCTTATTCATTCAGATTGCACTTCAGCAACCACCACAATATGCATGTGCATGCCTTTTCCTTCTTTCTGAACTCCTTAAAGCCAGACCACCTTCATGGTAAGGCTGGTTATTGTTTGTTCTATGTCATTGCCATTATTAATTGTGGATGTGAAAGATATATAACATTTGTCAAGAAATTATCTATTCTAGTGTACATTGGTAGTCAAGTACTTGACCATCTACTCATTTGACTAGAAAAAAAATCATCTACTCATCTTCACTTGTCATATAGGAACATGGCGTTGCAGAATGAGTCTATGGATGAGGAACTCGAACACTTTGAGGATATTATAGAAGAAACTGATAATGAACCTAGTACTGTATCAAACAAACAAGTTGATGATATTGGACTTGTTCAGAATGATGAGGATGCCAATTCTGATGCTGATTCTTCAGAAAATGAAGATGATCTTCCAGCATCTTCTGAAGATGACGATGATTCGGATGATGCTTCAGAGGATGCAGGTTTTGTGCTAGCAAAGAGTGATTTAAATGATAAGAAATCAAAGTCTGTATCTGATAATGAAGATCAGCAATCACAGGTATCTGCCAAGAAATCACTCCTGCCTGGAGGCTATGATCCGCAACACAGAGAGCCTTCTTATTGGTAATTTGATTGATTTGCTTTCACATTAGAACTCATTTCTGATATCTAAAAATTATAAAAGATTTCTGTGATTGTTTGTTCAAAGCACCAGGGCTAAGATAAATTGCGTAACTGTTTCATATTACTTCTAAAAGGGGAGATAGGTACAATGTTATGAGGCCCAAAATATCTATGTTTGCCTCTAATAGGGAACTAAAAGCGATCCACAATTCTGGTAACAAGTTGAAATAGCTGTTGCATTTGGGGAAGTTGTAGTCAAAGAGATTATTTTAATAACCATTGATTTTTATTTTTCCGAGTTATATTCTTAATCTGTTTTGTAACACCTTGTAATTATCTTTCTACATCATAAATTACAAACTTTGTCCATCCCAACAGCAATGCAGACCGCGTAAGTTGGTGGGAGTTAATGGTACTTGCTTCTCATGCACACCCTTCAGTTGCTACTATGGCAGGGACTCTTCTTTCTGGGGCCAACATTGTCTATAATGGAAACCCGTTAAATGACCTGTCTTTAACATCTTTCCTTGACAAATTCATGGAGAAGAAACCAAAACAAAGCACGTGGCATGGTGGTTCTCAGATTGAACCTGCCAAGCAGGTAAATGTGTTTTTTTTTCTTCTAATCAACCATTTCAATTCATGCTTTTTCAGCACAATCATTTCTGTTGCTAATGTATCATCATTTCTAACCTATTTTTGCAGATGGACGTTAACAATCATTTGATTGGGTCAGAAATTCTTTCATTAGCTGAAGTAGATGTACCACCAGAGGATCTTGTCTTCCACAAATTCTATACCAACAAAATGAGTTCCTCTTCAAAACTGAAGAAAAAGAAAAAGAAGAAATCAGCTGATGAGGAAGCTGCTGAGGAGTTGTTTGAGGTTGATGGCAGCGATATTGATGGTGGGGATGAGAGTGATAATGATGAGATTGAGAATTTGCTGGATACTGCTGATCAATCTTTGGAACCTGAAAGTGGCTATGATTATGATGATTTGGATAAAGTAGCCAATGAGGATGATGAGGACTTGATTGGTGATGTTAGTGATGCAGAGATGGAGATAACCTCAGATATTGGAGAGGAAGACGTTGATGCTTCAATTGATGATGATGGCAGTGATGATAACAATGATATTGACATTGGAGATATTGATGATGCATCTGATGTTGATGAAGAAAAAGTTGACAGAAGAAAACGAAAGCGCAAGAGTGGTGGCAAGAGTGCAGTGTCTCCATTTGCAAGTTATGAAGAGTTTGAGCATCTAATGGAAGATAACCATACCGAGAAAAAACCTTCCCATAAAAAACCCAAGTCTAAGAAAAGGAAAAAGTAATCTGGTCAAGTTCAGCTCATTTCCCTTGGTAATTGATCTTTTTTTTTTTTTTTGGAAATTGGTAATTGATCTTTCATAACAGAGAACTATGGCCAGATTTATAAGATTACATAGTGACATCATAATAATATATGAGAGAGAAATATTAACGCCTGTAGGTGTTATTTCTTATTTATAAGATTTGTCTGCAGATTTCTAAGAGTTCATGTCGATATTTATTAATGTCGTATTAGGATTAGCATTGGAGTAATTTCCTTATTGAATGAACCTTTCTGGCTAGGCCAATGACACAAAGCTTCCCAATCCCAAAACACCTCACTAAACGCCAAACAAAAAGAGCAACTGGTTTTCCAATTCTCCAAAAAATTTATCATTCTGAGCTGTGTCCAAAACAGTGGGCCATGCACGTGTTTAACCCTTCGCCAAATTAAGTCCCCTTCACTTCACCCATTCCACCCTATATAACTGAACCTTCCTCGTTTCCCCTCCTATCATCACCATTATTCACCTCCCTCACCCTCTCTCTTCTCTTTCTCTCTTCATTGAGGCTTTCATCAAACACCTTCCCAAGATGGCCAAAGTTGGAAAGCTAACAAAGATCAAGTCAGCTATCAAAAGGTGGCCCTCACTTACCAAGCTCGGCCGCAACAACAGCTCTGTCTCCGCCACCAAGGAAGGCGGAAGCGCCTCCTCCTCCTCCAAGGAACAGGAACAACAACAACAACTCCACGTCGTCTACGTTGGCAAGTCCCGGAGGCGGTACCTCGTGAACTCCGAAGTCATAGATCACCCCGTGTTTCAGGAGCTAGTGGATAAGTCTTCTTCTAGTGGTTGTGATGATGGGGTTGTGGTGGTTTCATGTGAGGTGGTGCTTTTTGAGCACTTGTTGTGGATGCTTGAGGGCAATGAGACCCAGTTGGGGTCCATGGATGAGCTTGTTGAGTTCTACTCTTGTGCATGCTGAGAAAAAAGAGCTAGTAAACTGACTTCAATTGTTTTTTATGATGGTGACGCAAGAAACAAAAAAACAATTTAGTGACTTAGTTCATTGAGATTGATTAAATATTATATATATAAATGTTACTAATGATGTTCATGTTAATTAAGTAATTGTAATTATGGCAGTTTTATAATGTTTCATCCTATGAATTTATAATGAGAGTGACCCACCCACATTGATGAGCAATTTTTTTCTATCTTACCAATTGTTAGTAGCATTTATCTAATTATAATATCAATTCCATTCAATGTGTAACTCGTCTAATCATTGACTCGGTACCCGTGGATTGCTGGTTCAACCAGTTTTAATTAAATTATATAATAAATATATTATAAAGTGTATTTTAACCAACAATTAAGATTAAGTGATAACTCTATTGATTCTCATACACTTTGGTTTGATTCCTAGAGTGAAATCAATGTACAGGTTAGGTGCTGATTTTTCTTATTATTTTTCTTACCTTTTTCTTAATGAGTGTGATGTTTGAGACAATAAATTAATATAATTATAAATGATCAAGATCTAAAAACTTTATGCGAGCAAAGTTAAATAATGATTTACGATGTTTAAGCCTTTCGCTTTTGTGCAACAAAAGGTATCAACTACTTTTCACTAAGGAGGGATCTAAATAACAGAAAGTAAATATGAAGATAAATGAGATTAATTTGGGGATAAAAAAGTTGTTGATTTTTTTATGCTTTGATGAATTAATCCATAGTGTGCTTTAGGTACACAACGTTTTGGTTTTATACATATTGATGACCATTAACAGAGGATGTCCTCAAGATCTGTTACATCTATTTGGATTAATCAAATTAAATCAAAAGACAGTACTAATGTTTGATTTACTTTTTGTTATCAAGGATATTTGAGTATTGACCATAAATTAAGAACATGATTAATTCTAAGATGGAGGGTCTTGGACACACATGATTTGTCTGGTTCAGTTGTACTTCAATCAAATATATACTATTTGCCTATGAATATGGGGATTAGAAATAAACTAGAAAATTGAGCTAATACACGCAAGCATTAGTGTTTTGCATGCGACACTCAGGAAGATCTATGCCGAAATTACAGGATCTAGCCAAAGGGGCTCTGGAATTTATAAACTGCAGTAAGATTTTATTCAAGATTGAAATTAAAGAGCGAGAATATCAAATCCCAAACTCTAGCTACAATCATGAATGGATCCAAATACTTAATCTCACGTTATAGTTAACATGATTATATTATGGTTGGTTTTTTTCTAAAGTTACTTTAGAACACTTTATCTAATTTTCGCCGAAATGACGTCGTTTTGGGTAGAAATTATGATGTATTTGTAATTTTAATTTATTTAAGGGTTATAATAATCTTTATTATTCTAATTTTTTTAATTTTTCAACCTCAAAATGACGTAGTTTCGATGAACATTAAATAAAATTATCTAAAGTAACATTAGATACTTTTTCCACATAAGAGGATCCTAATTATTCATGAATAAATTAATAGTAATAATTTTGTTTCTCCATATCTCAATATTTTTTCTCTCACATTTTTCAACATCGTTGATTTGACCCTATATAATTAGAACTCTCTCATATAGTCATATGACATGATAATATTATAATCATCGACCTTTAACATAGTTGTTGTCTTTTTTGTTTTTTTTTGGTACATCATTGGAAGGCAATTTTTCTGGGCTTTCTTGGGGATAATTGAACTGCTTTCACCTCTTCTCCTCAGCTCTGATGTATCATGTAATATAATTATTGTTTTTATGTCACAAATCCCAAATTTTGTTCAAATCATGGAGTAACTATTGTCAATATCCATCAATATATATATTGATGTGTATGAACTCAATAATGGAGGAATTTCATCATCCCAGGCACTGAAAAGAAAAAAAGAAGTTAAATTCAGTGAATGTTTTAGAGACCCGAAAAGTGTGGTGTGTGCCTGCCTGGCTGGTCTCAGACTTTGATCCCGCGGCATCATGGGCTGGCTAGGTTGAGTGATACTGAAGATTTGGCCTCAGAGACTTGAGCTTGCTAGTTGTCTGTGAGGTGATAAGTGGAGCATCAAACTTAGTGGACCAACATATTACTTGTACAACATCATTGTCAATTACCTATGATCTACGGAGACGGACACGAACACGGGACACGATACGACATGACATGTCGACACGTTAATTTTAAAAAATGTCATATTTCGACACGTTGGGACACGTTTTAATATTAAAGAAAAATTTTAATATATATAATATAATTTATATTTAATACATATAAGAGTCCATAATAAGTTATATAATCAATCAAATATTTAAATTTTATAACATAAATATAAATATAAATAATTTTTCGCAATTTGTTAATTTTTCATGTCAAATTTCATAATAGAAAAAAATTAATTTATAAATTATTTCTTTTATATTTAGTTAATAAAATAAAATTAAGATTAAAAAAAAAAGTGTTCCAACGTTGACCGCGTGTCGGAAAAAATTGATTGCATGTCCGAAAAACGCTTCGGAACGTGTCGGAGAATTGACCGCGTGTCAGAGCGCGTCCGTGTCGGACACGTGTCCCACACGCAAATTTTACAAAAAGTAGCGTGTCCGTGCTACCCAGGTCATTGGTGCTTGTTCTCACTCTATATATAAGTCAGTTTAATGTGGTGATAAGTTATCTTTGGTGACTTTAAAATGATGTTATTTTAAGGTTAAAAAAATATATTTTTATATATATTTATATATATATATATATATATATATATATATACTTTATATAGAATTTTATGAATATAATGTTGCATGACATTTCTTGTGTCATGTCATGTCATAGACACATAAATATTGTGCTTTTCACTATATAGGAAAAGAGAAAAAATTAGAGTGAGTCCCATATATTTTTGAGTGTGTAAGAAAAAAATTTGCTCATGTAACATTTGACTATATATATATATATATATATATATATATATATATATATATATATATATATATATGTGTGTGTGATGTTATTTAAAATTAATCATATTTAATTAAATTGTAATATTCATGTACAACATATGTGTAAGTACAGTACGTAATCCTTTGTATATCAAGGAGGAAATAAGACAAAATGCATAAGGCCGGGAACATGTTGAAAGAGGACAACCACCTGCTAGCTGTTTATAAGTAGAAACAACATCATAGAAGAAAATAGTGACTTTCGCTTTCTTATTTTTGTTCGCATTTATTCCCTCTACCAATTTGAGTCCTTGTCTCTTCCCTGGTCCAATATTGAAAAAGGATTTAATCTCTCTTATATTATAGGAGATAAAATTATCTCCTACATACATATAAAATTGTGTAGAATCTATTTTTTTTCTCTTCTCTTCATATAGGTCCACATGGATTCCACATAATTTTAAATATGTGTAAGATAATCTTTTCATACAACATATCAAACATCAAACTCATTTATAAAACTTATACATATACGTAATAGCAAAAGTTTATATGCTCAAGTCTGAGTGTACATCAATTTGGTAGGGCCTGGTTATCTTATATGCAACTTCACCATATTTATATAGTCAATAGTTGATGGAATTGTATATAATTATGAAACAATAAGTTAAATGCAATTTGTCATACCGGAGTTTTATTTTCCCTGACATATATATACAACTTAAATGCATCACTTGCCAATTGCCATCTTACATATTCCATGAACTAATTCTAAAAATTCAGTGTCTCTAAAGAGGAAAATTTTTACATGAATCCGGTACATCTAATTTTTCCCTGGTCCCACTCACAGTCAAAATTTCTTTTTGACCATCTTACCCCTGCTTTTTCTTTTCTTTTCCTTTTTTACCTTTCACATGTGAGAGGGAGCATTTACATATCCCATGGGCCTGGATCATAGAATAATTTCTCCTCTAAAGATGTTAATTTAAGATCATTAACCTTTTTCTTTTACTTTTATTAAGTTTTCCTTATCACCGTTGATCTCATTTAAGATATTGTTGTTAATTACTTCTTATAATTATCTCTTTGCAAACTTTTTTCTTCTTCTTCATATTATTCATCGATTCATTGATTACTCAACTAGTCTCGTTTTAGCCGAATAAAACTACATGGGCGACAAAATTCTCGTTATCAAATTTTAATACAACTGCATACTAAAATCGAAAAAGATATCTTTAACCTTATCCAAAAATTATCAGCATACCCTGCATTAATTACAATAACATATCTTCATGGAGAATTAGTATAATAAATCCATATATACACGAGCACACCCACATGTAAATATGTACAACAAAAGCTGTCACCAATGAGATAGAAAAGAAAAAGAATGGTGTGTGTGTGTCTAATCAAGTTGGTTTTACCCTCCTCTTAGTCTTTTGGTTGGACCTTCTAATCAACCACTCTTCAAAATCTTGTGCTTCAAATGGGATCCTAAGAACTCCTTCATTCCTAAACCCATATTCCTCTGCAGACCTACCAAGCATCTGGCTGAAATCTGCATCACCAAGTGCTTTGATATGAACCATAAATCTCCTACAAGTACCTTCATTTGTGCCAACACAAATTGGAACATAACCTCTAGGAGCCAATAGAGGACCTTCCATGCTGTTGTAAGTACCACCACCACCAACCCATTTCCATAACTTACTTCCACTAACTCCCATTGCCAAATGCTCTTGTTAGCTATAGATTTTCAGACACTTCCCAAGAAGAGCTTTAAATGGCTCAATCAAATTTAGCCGTGAGGTACTTGATTATGTACTTGCTGTATTCCATACTCCATGTCACATAAATTAATGTTGATTATGAATGAAAAATCTTGTTTTCACTCTGAAATTGATAGTGATATGCACTTGTACTTTGTGTGTAATTGCCTAGGTGCTGATTTTGCTGAATGCCGTGACAACAATGTTAAGTGTCATTAATTTAATTATTTCACATACGGGGTATTCTATTCAAATATACTTATCTGTTTTTTTTTTTTAACTTACTACTAATCTTAGATTAGTTTAATATGAAATTAATCTAGTTGGCAAAAGACTGGAATTTTGTCTTCTTTTAAAAAATAAAATCTTTATTTAATACTAGATTCTTCTGCAAAGATAATTTTTTAGTTGTTGTATATGGCTACATCCGGAGACTTATTATAATAGTTTTAGAAACGTGAATTATTTTCTCTTTTTGAGCCAATAATTTTTTTTCTTTCATGTGTTAATTAATCCGGTTGAACCGAGCAGGATCATAATGGCCGCAAAGCTCTTTCTACAAATCTATACATCCAAGACTCAACTTGAAAAGATTAAATAAGTTGGAACAATCTCTTATCACTTGATCCATATACTTGGTGATAGCAAATAATTTTTTTTATTTTTTGGTAAGCAAATAATTTCTTTTACATTAACACATTCATAATTTTATTTATTTATGGCAAAGTTAATTCTTATATTATAGGAATTCGCTCATCTCCAATCACTTTCAAAAAATGTGCCTAATTTTTTTTATAAAAAATTGATGGGCCCAATTTGTTTATTGTTGGAGAAATCCAAAGCTCTTTATTTATAATATATGCTTAAATAAGGTGTTTAAATCAACTTCTTGGGAGAGACTTATTTACTATAGCCTTTTATTTTATTTTGAAACTATGATCTAAAATTTGGAAAAAACGTTGTGTCAATGTTGATGTTAAATTTAAATAATTTATATAAAGTGAAGATTTATAATAGTTAACTAAAAATAAATAAATACTTGATGATGTTAAGATAAAATATACGCACAAATATAATAAATCACGAAACTATTGAAATTCACTCTTTAATATTTTTTTTAATGAATAATAATAATTTTATGCTTTATCTTTTTAAAATACACCATGAAAACAATAGCGCCCAAAATTTTAGGGGTAATAAGAAATTGGGCCAAGCATGAATGAAAAAGCCCGAAAAAGAGAAGACTCATGGCCCATTTACAGATGTGGTTGATGGTTGAAGGTGTCGCCGCCTGTTGAGGTGGCGGAGAGAGAGAGAGAGAGAGAGAGAGAGAGAGAGAGAGAGAGAGAGAGAGATGTCGAGATTCCGAAGACTGTTGCAAGCTTCTGTGGATGCTACTAAGAGAGGTAACTGAAATGAAACTGTTTGGTAACTTTACATGAACATGTTGATTCATTCTCTCTCTCTCTCTAACTCTTTGTGTGCATTGAAATAACAGTTATAGCGGGTAACCTCGATGATTTGATGCCTCCACCGGAAAAATATATATTCAGTTTCAATTCCAAGCAAGAATTAAGCAAGTGGCATTTGTATTCTGATTCTGAATTTGGAGGTGGATCATTTCACGCTACCACTCTTAATAATAAAATTTCCAATTTTTTTTATAAGTATTTTAATTAATTCTCAATGTTTTAAAATGTTTCATTGTTAGGTTTGTCTTCTGCATCTCTGCAGATAACTCAATCTGAAAATGGAACAAGTTCTGGAATCTTCTCTGGAAACCTTTCATTGGATGTCGATGAGGATTCTAAATGTAAATGGAACATTACTCGTGGTGGCTTCTGTGGAATGCGCTCCAAAAAGGTTACTTTTTCTTTCCCTCAAAACACTACTAGTTCAACTATTACTTACATTGCCAAACAGTTTTAAGATTGTTATGTTAACCACAACATTTGACATGGCTGGTACTGGATTTGATCTTACTATTGGTAGCTAATTTTAAATGTTATATTAAATTGAGTTATCTTTCTGCATTTTTTACACCTTTGCAGTTTAATGGCTTCATTGATTTGGATTCATATGATACTATTGCTATGAAAATTAAAGGAGATGGAAGATGTTACATATCTACCGTGAGTGCCCCTTTTTTCATTGTCAATGCCAAAATATTATGCTAGGAATTGGGTTTAAATTTCATTCATTGGTAGTTTTGCAAGCATTCAAACGAGTCTGATTTTGGCGCAGATCTACACGGAGAATTGGGTGAATTCCCCTGGACAGATGGAAGATAATTCGTGGCAAGCTTTTGTTTATGTGCCTAAAGACAACTGGTATATTGCAAAGGTATGTTCTATTTGCATCTCACTGCTTACAACCTTAATGACTCATGTGATGGATTAGGCTCTCATTGTGCTGAGATAACCTGCGATTTTGTAAGATTTGAGTGACATATATATTGCACTGTTGCTTGTGACTGTTTTTTGCAGCCGTATACTATCTTACTGGTTATGCCAAATTAAATTGCAAAACGTAGTTTACCTTGATGCGAATGCTTTTCCTTTGGGATTAAAGGACTTATCAATCCAGATGCATTGAAAGCCCATGCACGTTGCTTTTGTAGCATTCCATCTACTTTTCTTTGAAGCCTCATGACTGCAATGTTTACACAGGTCTAGATTGTGATTAGAACTAGGATGCTGTTTTGTGTTGGTTTTACGAATCTCTGGATTATTAACAGTTTAATACATGATCATAGAATTTAGAAGTTGGAAAGCTTACTGGGAATTATAGGAGGCGGCTTTTGTGGATAACAAATGTGTCTTTTGTTATTTATGCAGAACTTTTGCTTCACATTGAAATTTCTGTGTTACTTATACTCAGAACTGCTTTTGTCAATTTTATCAGCGTCTCTCATTGCTACTCATTAAAGTATCAACATTGCTAGTAGTAGTCCAGGTCTTGCTGGGGACTGATCTTTACTATTTGAAATTGAGTAGACAACTTATGATGGAATAATTGTTGCTAGGTTTTGTATCTTGTTGATTTTCTGTAAATGTGAAAGTGAAGTGTTTGTATCATGGGCCCATACTAAGCTCTGAAGTGGTCATACTTGCACATTTGGTTGCATTTTTTTCTATTGTGAATTTCAACACTTTGGATATGTGCTTAGTAATTTCAATGATTGACCAGATTCCTCTAGCTCGATATTTACCTACCTGGAGAGGGAATGTTATAGATGCAGAAATGGAAATGAATCCATCCCGTGTTCTGGGCATGTCTCTGTCTGTCAATGCTGAGGGTGGTGTTCCAGGTGCTAGATCTGGACCGGGTGATTTCAGAGTTGAACTTGATTGGATCAAGGCCTTGAGAAATGAATGAATTATAGGTTACAGATAAAAGTTAAGAATTTTGCTCTTCTTTTAGGGTGATAAATTCTGACCTTTTTTGTAATAATAATGTATCTATTTATGTTTCATATATGGAAAATATATTCATTAGTTATTCCACTGTCTATGTGCTCTTCTGGTAGTCATGACTGCTATAGTAGGTCCAATAACGGATTTGGATTCCATATTCACATGGAAGCATTTCCAGAAAGCAGAATTCATTATTTTCATAATGTGTAGTAGAATTCATTATCTATTTAACTTTTTTCTGGGTTCATCTACCACCAACCCCTAGTTTGGGAGAAAGGTAGTGTTGATGTTGATGTTGATATTGTTGTGTAGTAGAAGATTCTAGATTTATTGTCACCTTGAAATTATGAGGTTGTCAGTCAGCAATTAAGTGGTGTGAATTTGATAGAAAGGTGCATTACCATCAACCTTATGATACGGTCAAATATAATATCATTATCAAATATAAAACTAGCTGCTTTCAGCAACTGTGATCCCCTCATGCTATGGTATATTTGCTTACAACTCCGGTTTGCCAAATTGGCTGATGGCCTGTTGCCTTCTTCTTCAGTGAGGCCTTCTAACTTCGATAACAATTGCTTACAATTTAGTTGGCTTTTTGTCATGAGCATCTTGTCATTTGTCAAACGTAGAATATCAAGTATTAACAACTTGGACATGTTATGGATCCTATAATGGAGGCATAAGTGCATGGAGTATAGATTTTTTCTTCCTCTTTCAATACATGCCGCTAATTAATCCTTAGCTCAAGCTGAACAGTTGATAGGCAGGTGGGATGTTGATTATTAGTATGACTCATGTCGTGTATAATTGGGGCAAAAGTGCATGGAATATAGATTTTTTTTCCTTCTTTCAATACATGCCACTAGCTAATCCTTATTATCTTTGACTAAAGCTTAAGCTGAACAGTTGATAGTCGGTGGCATGTTGATTATAAGTAGGACTTATGTCATCATTTTTCGGAAGAAATATCCCATCTCATCACAGTGCTATCAGGCATTGAGATAAACTTAGAAAAATTCATAAAGAGATACGGTTTACGATATTTTATTTCATAGTTAATATGTGTAAAAGTATTCTGTGGAGATAAGTACATTTTTGGCATTACTCACAGAACTCAGCTGTTTATGATAGAGCAATACAGATGAGTATTTACTAAGTTGTGTTTAACTTTGAAGTTAGGAATTGAAAGGGACTTCGTAAATTGATCCATGTAAATAAAGGTTCTCTCCTTGGTCACAGCCACTTGAGAGTTGATTTACTATTCTTGCTGCAACTTGCTATCTTGTATTCTTTTCATTTTGCTTTCTTTGCATCATTACCAAGTTGGAAATGTGGTTAAAGTTTATTTGGCCATATGCGTTAATTGACTAAAGAAAAGTGGTTATATCTTGGCTGCGTTTAACTTTCATTTGGTGTTTATCAATATGCAACTTGTGAAAAAAAAGCAATTGCCTTATTGGTCAATTTTAGGCTGCTGAAGAAAAATAAAAAAATTGGGTGCAGTCATGCCAGAATCTATGGCGTTGTGTGGTGTGGCCCACAAAATTTTAGACGATTGAGATGACGAGATGGGAATTTTATAGATAGTCGTGGAGAAATACCTTCCAAAAACGGAAATAGATATTTTCGTGTTAAAATTTCATATGATTTGGTTATATAAATTTTTTGAGTTTGTCTCTTTTTTTTATTAATGATAATTGAATTTCAGGGGTTTATAAGAGTTATGTTGTATGAAAAGTGATTGTGTAATGTTATAGAGATTCGTTTTGTGTGCTAGAGTTTTTTTATTTTTTTTGCTGCGGGCCTCACAAAATGTTGTGATTGTAGGAAAGTTTTTCTGGTCATGTTAAATGATAGATGATAAACCCTTCATTTAATGCATGTAAAGAGAGATATAAATACAAAAGCTTTACATAATCAAATCAAGTGAAATTTTAACATCAAAGAGTTGACACCCTCAAACAAACACGGGAAAGAAAGGACAAGGTGTTTCTTCT
Organism: Gastrolobium villosum; assembly: GCA_032173675.1. Taxonomy (NCBI): domain Eukaryota; kingdom Viridiplantae; phylum Streptophyta; class Magnoliopsida; order Fabales; family Fabaceae; genus Gastrolobium; species Gastrolobium villosum. Next base: position 134,060 of record JAVKPL010003740.1, read on the forward strand.
CATTGCGAATGTGATGGTCTATTTTTGAAGAAAAAAAATTAAATAGGATTTTTGCACAAAATCTAGTGATCCTATAAATAGGAATTATATTTTTTTTTATTATTTAAATGAATTATGAGTTTTTAATATTTTATGAATTTTTTTATATAAATGTAACATTTACTTTGTAAAATAATTTTAAAAAATTATTATTTAATGTATAAAAATTTATTTAACAAAATAATTTATTAAATCTTGATTGTTAAATTATATACTAAATTATTAAATATATATTTATCCATTAAGTAAAAAATGATAAAAATGATACAACATATAAGATAATTGAAAAAATAATTTTAAATGAAAAAAATTGAACATGTTTGACATAATTGATTTATGTTATATTTGTATGTTATCAAAATAAGTTATATTTGTATGTTATATTTGGGTCTATGCCCCTTCCCATTACAAAAAAATAAAAAAATGAATTACAATTTTTTTTTTGTGTTTCATAAATTTTTGCACCAAAATAATTATCTTATAAATTTTCTGTATGTTTGAGGTTTTTTTTTTTTCTTTTCATTTTGAAATTTGATTCTGATTTACTAAAATTGTTTTAGATGAATGGTTAATATTACATTTTATTTCCTCTCTTGTTTGCTTTCATATATATAGGCACACATGTGGCACTTAAATAATCTGCTTAGAAAAGGAGTTGCTCCAATCCTTTCATTTAAAGCTCAAATGAGCAGCAAATTCTGACTGAAAGGATCATGTTGGCAAAAATGTCGGTTTTGAATATAGTTTTTATAAAAGAGGAGTGCTGTTAAGAAGATAGTTATATAACTCTTGATAGAAAAACAACAGAAAATTTTATTATAAAATAATGGATATAACTTCTATACTTATATAACAACTAAAATATTAAAAACTATTCTATTAATTCATAATTGATGGATGTAATTGGATTTCCTTCTAAACGCTCTAGAGAGGCGTATAAGATTCATATAATCTAAAGTAAACACAAGTTAATAAATGAGGATTCAGTGGCGGAGCACAGGCCAAAAAAAAAATTGTATTTGTATTTATTTTTCTTAATTTTAGTTACTTATAATATATTTAAATTATATAAAATATAAGACACATGAGAAGACACTATCAAAAAGAGTTATAATTTTATATATGTGGAAATGGAACACATAACTTAATACAACTTACCCAAATCTTTCATCAAATATTTTTTTACAGCTCCAAATTGTAAATTTTAGCCCTGGCCAAATTATAATTTTAAATCGAGTCAAATTATAATTAATTGGGAAAAACATCTATCCTTTTAAAGGATATAAGCTCATATCATTTTAGATCCTAACCGTTGATTTTCGTCCATCAATGGTTATAATCTATTGGGTCAAACTTAATGAGCCAAATTTATTATTAATTAATTAATAATTTTGATCCAATAAATTATAACCGTTGATGGACAGAAATCAACGGTTAGAATCTAAAATGATATGAGCTTATATCCTTTAAAATGACATATGTTATTCTCTATTTAATTATATAATTATACATGATAAATATAATTTATTAAGATTTAGTCCGGACGGAGGCTACCCCAACTAACGAGCTCATCTTTGGACAAACAAACAATAGTATGTACGACTGCCGTTGAAAATTAAACACTTGTTTTTAATATTTTTTCTTTTCTTTTCCATGTCATCAATCAGAATAGATGTTTAACTTGTATTGGAGGAATGTATAGAAAAGTGGATAAGACGCACTCTATATGTGGCTCTGCCACTCTGAGGATTTATATAAAAATACTAGATTTGTTTTGAATTACCAACCGTTTAATGTGGTAAAAAAAGTTTACATCAGCATGGAAACGCACTCTATTATGAAGGAGATTTATATTGGCTGATATGGACAATTCACGCAAGCTATATGTATATATGGCCAAAAGTAGTCCACATAGATATGAATGAACTCTTTAACCCTATAGACTTACAGTTGTAATGTAAGACAGTGTCACCTATCTTCTTTAACTCTCTAGGATGAGCATAGAGCATATATGGTTAAGAATTCACATTCTAGTCGTCTTCTGTGGTGTGGCACGTGATTTCAGGGGTTTCCACGTCGGCATTTCTTGCAGGACCACCACTCTAGGGTTTATATATATAGGGACATAATTAACTTATACTCAAATAGGAGTAATTGATCTTTTATCAAATGTTAATCATTGATCGATTTGATACACGATTATAATTTTTAATTTATATTTATTAATTAATTATTATCATTAGATATATAAAAAATAATGGTTAAAATTTAGTATAAGATTTATTTTTTTATACCGATATAAGAAAATATAATCTCTTATATATTCAAGAACTAAGCAGAAATTTTATTGGTAAGGAAATATATTTTAGTTTGAAGGTAAACTGCAAAATCTTAAGATTCCCACAAAATACATGTATTTGTATAACAAATTATGAAATTATTAAAATTAAATTTATTGATTTTCAATCAACAATAACAATTTTTATTTCTCTCTACAATGCATCATTCGCTTTAAACGAGACAAATCAAAAAATGACAATTCTAAAAGCATTAATTAAAGAATATTTATTATTTTAAATTATCTCAAAAAATGTATCAAATTTTTTTATTCATGATATAATAGATATTTCATTTTTTATAAAAATTCATCCACGAATATAAAATTTTAATAATAACAAAAAGTACATCCCTCTTGTAAACTTGACATCCTTAAATGCTTCATCCTATTTGGTTTTGATAATGTGATTGCTACTAGCCAACTATACTCTTTGATCCGTACCATAGTTTATTAAATTTCGTAGAAAATTTAGTACTTCAAATGAAAAATCAAACAACCAGAGAAAAACAGAACAAATTTTGGACACTAGATGAACTTAAACAGGGACAAAATCACATGTAAAGTAAAAGGTATTCTGCTTTTCTACCCTGCATGCTGAGGACAATTAATGGTGTCGCTTTTTCAATGGTCCAAATCCATAATATTCAGTGCTTAGCTTAGTCTATCGTAGATTAGTAACCTATGTCACTTTATTTGTTGGTTATGATTAAATAAAAATATTTAGCAATACACTCTTCCACAATGACAAAATATTTCTTTATTTAAATCATTTCACCCTCATATAAAAGTGGAATCCACATATTTAGTTATTTTTGTCGATTCTCTCTTCTCCTTTATCTATCTTTTTCTCTAATTTAAAATAATATAATCTTACATCCTTTAAAATAACATAATTTTTTTTTTCCACAAACATAACCTATTTCCAAAAGTGAGCTCCATAACATTTTTTTTTTTTTTTTCAGTTTCTGCATTATGTGACAATGACAATAGAGAGAGCAAGCAAGCAATCAATTCGACAAGCTGTTAAACATTAGTATAATATAGTGTGGACTTCCAATTTTCTCCTCTAACAATTCACAAACTCAGTCACAACAAACATAGAAAAAAGGATTTTCACATTCATAAAGAACCTTCTGGAGACAAAATCCCACAAAATATCTGCATCAGCATGGAATCTCAGCCTTACATCACAACACTTAATCCACGCCCCACAGTCAAAAACCATTGCTTTATTTTAAGTGTCATGATTACTCATTTTACATGAGATAAATAATTTTTCTGCATACAAAAAGAGGTTGGATCCAACTACTTTTTTTTTCTCCTCTTACTTATGGATCCCACTTATACTTTTATCTCTATAATATGAGGTAATATTTTTCCTATAACATAAGAAAAATATATCCCTTATTTTAATTACTAAAAAACCAAACATTATTCTTATATTAAATTAAATAAGAAAAATATATTCCTCATATTACACTAGATAATTTATGACATGTAACACACAAAAAATAAATATAATTAAAAAAAATGAAATATACCTCATTTTTTTATAAGTTGCATGAAACAAATTATCTCATATATCCTAACTTTCACTCCAATAACATGAAACTAAAATAAAAGAGTTTAATGAGTATAATGTTGCATGATATAAGAATATTTTTCTACCTTCACAATAAAAAAAGAGAGAAAATGGAATGTTGAAAGAGAAAAAAAAAAAATATGTGGACCCACCTCTTAATTGTTGTGTAAGAAAGATTTATTGGGTTGTGTAATATGATACTCATAAAACCCAAAATAAAATAAACTATATAAGTTGCAGTACTACATGTTTCTGGAGTATTCATGAGGCGAAAGAAGGAGAGAGTTTTTTCCCTTGTTCTTTCACCCTTCACTCCACGGAATCAAAAGCAAAATGCTAAGTTCCGTGTCTCAATTCATAAACATGTAGCCCAAACACAAGTTGTCATCCAAGTTGTATTATAATAGTTAGTAATACTATTATATAATAGTAATATTATTGTGATTATATGTTTATGTGTGTGTGTGATTTTCATGCCTTTCTTTTATGCTAAGGTTGTACGGAGTTTGTGTGTTTTGGTTGGACTATGTTGATTCAATTCGTCGACAAGAAACATTAGTTTGATAGTTGATTGGTTCTGAGGAGAGTTTTTCAGAGCTATTGGTTGTGAAAGTGTGTGTTTTTATTTATTTATTGTTGGAAAAAATGGCTAATGATGGAGACAAAAGCAATGATTTTTATGCGATTCTGGGCTTGAATAAGGAGTGCACTGAATCAGAGCTAAGGAATGCTTATAAGAAACTTGCAATGGTTAGAATTGAATCTCAATGCTTCTCTGTTCAACTTTCTTCTTCTTAGAACCCCTTTTTTTCTTCTAAATTTGCTTCACATGTCTCTTCCCAAAATCACCCTTTTCATGATTGAAAAAACCCAATTATGAATTATTGTTGTCATGGAAGTTAAGAAAGATATTTTGTTTGATTGGAAAATAGAAATGGCACCCAGATCGTTGTTCAGCATCCGGGAATTCAAAGTTCGTGGAAGAAGCTAAGAAGAAATTCCAAGCAATCCAACAAGCCTATTCTGGTAATTTTTCAATTTGGTGTTTACTTCCTTTTTGAATATTGACCCATGATTCATTGGTTCATTTTCTCCTCCAAATTGAAGAAAAGTTGGAATTTTTTTTAATTTTAATTTTTATTTGGTCTAAATGGTAGTGTTTTTCTCTTTGTCAGTTTTATCTGACACGAACAAGAGGTTAATGTACGACGTAGGAGTCTACGACAGTGATGACGACGAAAACGTAAGTCACTTAAACATGTCCTTCTGCTTATCCTATGTTTCATTCCCTTCCTTGAAGAGTAGAAGCAGCCTCTTTTTTTTTTTTTTTTTGTCACAGTAACCAATTTGGGTTTTGGAATCTGTCTTTTTCAATTTTCTTATTCTTTATTTGGGGTTTATTTATTTATTTATTTTTATTTTTTGAGATTATTGGTGTTGTTCTGTCATCTGCAGTCTTGTCATGTTTCTGGTTTTTGCACTTTTTCCATATATTTGATTTTATTTTTAACTTCCCTGAAAAAAAGAGGTATCTTCTTTGGGATTAATAAGAATCCAATTTGTCCACAAATGCTTGACTCTATTCTATGGGATTCCCACTAAGGCATAAACTTTTTTTACAAGTCAAGTCAATTGGTGTGTTACACATCACATGGTCATGTTTATGGATTTCAATAAGAGGGTATAATTCATAGAACCAAATGAAGGAGTGTTCGTGAATCGTGATCCAATAATTTTGATGAGTTAATCTAATAGTGAATTTGCTTTTGCAGGGCATGGGGGACTTCTTGAACGAAATGGTAACAATGATGAGTCAGACTCAATCAAATGTGAGCGAGCCCCTTTAATTTCATTGCAACCTTTTCTTTTATATAGTTATTGGAATGTTGGGTGATAAAGCGAGACACAAACATTGTTGTTTAATATTATTTTTTTTTGGTTTAGTGGATATTGGATCATAAAACTAGAGGATAAGAGAGAGAAAAATGTATAATTTTTAAATGAGTGGTTGTGATCAAATAACATGACCACTTTTACACGTGAGAGGATCCACTCCCTAAAACTAGACATAAACATATATAGTGGCTGCTTTTGTCAAATACTATGTAGTTATAGCTTTTTGTGTTTTGAGTGGGCCACTCCAGTGTCACGGGCTTTTTCTTTTTTGGGATTCCCCCCTCACTATGTTAGTATTTTTTTGGGTCCCAAATGCTATGAAAATTGGGAAGCTATAATTGAAGTTTCTTGCTGTATACCAAAACAACAAGTAGTTGAGGACAGATAGACAACACCTTTTAACGTTCATGTCTAAATTAGAATAATTTAAGTAACAATATAAATTTTGCCACATAGTCACGTATTCTTTTTTATCTGGGGCGAACCGGAGCAGTAGTAAAATTGTTCCTTCATGACTGAAAGGTCATAAGTTCAAATCCAGGAAACAACCTCTTTGCAATTATGCAAGGGTAAGGCTGCGTACAAGGATTTCCTCCACCCCACACTCGCTAGTCGGGTTTAACGGGGAGTGATTTTTTTGGTTTTTTGGTCACGTATTCTTTTTGGATTGTTAGTTAGTATAAGTCTTTGAATTCCTTACAGTTTGCTAGTTTTGAAAACAACATCCTTGGTCTGACATTTTGGTGACAATTTGATCAAGAGTTGAAGGCTTCAAAAGGTTGTTGTTAAATGTTTATGGGGCGTAGACAATTGATAATTATATGCATAAAATAACAGGAAAATGGAAAGGAGAGTTTTGAGGAGTTGCAGCATCTGTTTGAAGATATGTTTCAAGCGGATATTGGATTAGATGGAAGCACCTCTCTTACTGCTGCTGGTTGCTCTGCTTCATCTAAGTATATGAGTTATAGTGAAAGTTCTAATTCAAATAAACGCAATTCCACTGAGATGAATTTTGGGAAGGCAGAGGATTCTTCTGACTTCAATGCCAGTTACCATAACTTCTGTTTAGGGGTTAGTATATACTACATTTTTTTCCATGTTTTTCATTTGATGTAACATCCATGGCATACATAATGATTATGAGAAATTAAGTGGGAAAAGGCATGCTCGAACTATTTTCTGTTCTCTGCAAGTTACATGTGTTTTGTATGATTCTGGAGGATTGTGGGATTCTTTCCTCTCTAGGCCTATGTTGAATAAAGCAAAACCAGTACCATGTCATTGAGTTCTTTAGTTTAGTTTAAAGAAGACCTGATTTTTGAGGTTATGGGAGATGATATAGAGATTTGCACAATCTGTTCGGGTATGTAGCTTTGTAGATTATGGTAAGATAGATTTAATTGGTTATATAAGAGTCTTTTAATCAGTTTGTATCTTTTGTGTTATTCATGTCCTCAAGGTCGGTCTTGTAAATTACCATTACCAAATTCCAATGATTGAGGATACAAAACAATGGAGTATGTGAAAGTGGTAAGTGATTCCCTCTGGTCTTCTCCTTACACAATGTCATCTAATCTCAGGTTCTTTGGCTGGTAATGAAGTGTTTTCTCAAAGTTCCAAGTCATATATCTGTATCAGTCTTTATCAGACGTTACATGGCATATTTCATGCATTATGCTTTGTTTATTGGGAAAATGTTCCAGTACATATAGCTTCATGTTGATTTAGTATTTTCTTGTTCTTGATGTGAAGACAGGTGAAAAACCTCCAAGATATCAAGAAGGGAAAAGGAGGAATTCCAGGAGGAGGTAGTAGTAGTAGACAGAGAAAAGGCAGAAAGCAAAAAATCTCTTATGACCATGATGTTTCCTCTAGTGACTACCTTGGAATTTCATCTAAGTAATGAACATGATAGCATGTTAATTTTTGTGCCTCAACCTTGGCATTCTGGTTTTGGGAAATCAATAATCTTAAAGTTGTTACTAAGCTCATGAGGAGCCATACAACTTTAGTGACAAAGTGAGTTCTAGGCCACTGTAGCCTCCTGCCATGTACCCTTATTTACCATTGTACACTCTTGCTAGGACTTTAAAATTAAAATCAATTGAAAGTTTTGGCCTCTGCATTTATGCAAATTGCTAGTATTTCTTTTTCAGAAAAATAGCCAAAAGTGCAATATTAGCCATTTATTGCAGCAATGTGGTACAGTTCTTCATGTTCACTACAATTTGAAAGGAATATTTTTAAAGTTTTCCCTAAATTTGACAAGGGAAAGAAAGGATAATCAGAATAAAGGGCCGACCCAGTTCAAATATCCACTTCGTGAGTGCCTGGAATATTCTAGGCAGTCTTTCCCTTGCTTTTTGCAAAGAGATTAATTCGAACCCGCGACCTGACACATCACGACAAACAAGTTTACCGCTGAGACAGAATAAAGGATAATCAGAATAAGAGAACATAAAATTAAATCACTGTTATATTGAGCAAATCACTATTTCATATGTTGTGGAATACATTATGCTTTCTCACCTTTCTGAGAGATATTTTCTGAAACATGACAATATGTGGAGCCATTAGAGATAATGGTTCTATGACAAGAAAAAGATGAATCCAAGCAAAGAAAAATGGCTGGTGGGTGGTATTAATTTTATAAATGGAGCGGTCCTACAGCACGTGGGAGAGACCCCACGTGTTATGGAAACTTGAACATGGTGCAGTAACTTTGTCAAATCAAAATAAAACAGATATTCATCAGATACACACTTCTCCATCACTTTTGGTTTTGAAAGCTTTTTGGGACCCAAATACTAAGCAAGTAGCCAAATACTTTCAATGCTAGCATTCTGATTCTTGGGTCCTTGACGCCATAAATAATTGGTTGGCTTTTGTCACACAAGTTGTGTAATTTGTGTTTAACATGGAATATAGATTGGTGAGGTGTGCATAATTTCTAAGCATTTGAGATAAAAGGGAAAATCACAGCACCTACAACTTGCAGAGTTGTTGTCATTCTCATTGAAGGGTACTAATTTGTTACTTGATGCAATGTTCTGGAATTCCGAGATGCTCAAATTTTTTAACTCAAAAATCATTATTATATTATGGATAACAAGTAGCAGTAGTTTGGATGTGTAATAAAAAACTAAGCAGTAGTGGAGCACAGTTCTAGAGAAAATTGGGTCTTCAAAAACAATTACTAGATATAAGGAGTGTAATTTCCGACCGATTTAAGAATCAATAACTATTCCCACACATTAATATTAGATTTTTCAGCGTGTTTTATTCTCACTCACACACTTTTTAGGAAAATTTCTCAGGGGGTCACCTATCCCAGAATTGCTCCAAGTTAAGCACACTTAACTATGGAATTCTTCCGTTATGGGCTACCAAAAAATAGATGCATCTTGTAGTATAGGTAATATCAATTAATTCTTATAAGCTATTTTCAACTGTGCAGTTTCATAGCCTTTGGAATCTCTCTCTTTCGAGTGTTGATTCAATTCATTTATGTACCTTCGCTGGAAGCCTGTCACGAGCTGCTCCTTATTTGTGCCCTTTCATGCTCTTTTCGCACCGATAATCACTTCCTGCCTCGTGAGCGCTCGTGGCGTTACAATACACTCCCAAAAAAAATAATCCACCGTATACTATAGACACAACCCATAAGTTGAATGTTATGTACAATGTACAAACATTGAACGGTGGAAGTCTATAGAAAACTACAAGATCTTCCTCGCTTAATCCAAGCCTTGCCATAAGGATTCCAACTCATAGTTCACTCGCCCAAGTGAGAGTGGCAAGCATGCATCAATTAGTATATAATTGGTAGTGTAGAGAAAAAATGGCCCTTTATGCTTTAATAAATAGACACATTACAAATTGTTACTCAAAGTTCTTTTTTTATTTTTTTTTATTGTGATCAAGTTCTTTAATAATTTATTTCTCTTATTCGATTAAAGTCAGATCATTCACGTTAAGATTAAGAGATTTACAAGAATATCTCTTAGTGATTAATTACACGCATACCAATATATTGGTTTATCATTAAATATTTTGGATTAGTGATTAGGTAAAGTTTAAAAAGATATCTCAAGTTTCATTTCTAATTTTATTGTATACATAAATTTAATTTACAATATAATAGAAAAAACTTGATCACAGAGAATCCAAGTCATAAAACGGTGGAAGTAGGTACATGATCCAAACTCTAGAGTTTGGAGATAAAATTACTTTTAACCTATGATAAAATGAACTTGTCAATTATGATAAAATAAATATAAGGGCCTATTAGATGTCATTTTAGGATTATAAAATTAAAAAATTATAATTATAAAGACTAATATAATCCTGTAATATATTAAAATTACAAAAACATCTTAATTTTCTTCCCCAAACAATATCATTTCGGACTCACTAGAGTTGACTTATCTCCAAATCCTTTATCCTAAAACAAATGATATAGCACATGATACATCCACCAAAATACTTGAAATTCCACGAATTTATGGCAGTTGACAACTTAAAGAATTTATGTAAATTTTAGGAACGCTACCTATTTATATAGACTTTATTTGGCAATGCATGATTCAAGTTTTATTAGAAGTACTCTGCGATTAAGGCCCACAATGCCTAAGCAAAGATTGATTCTTAACTCAAGAAGTGTGATGAGCATTTGGCTATATATATGTATATGAGTCACAAAAGAGGATAATTTTCCATTTTCATTCTCTAAAACAATATCAAGAGTAAAAATGTTCAAATATGAAAGTTGTCATGATATTATCAAATGAACAATTTTAGTAAATTTCTAGAGTTGCCAGACTGGCTTTTATTTTATATTTCTTTCATAATTTCTCTTTCACCAGTTTTTTTTTTTTTTTTCTAGTCATTGACAAGTTCATTTTAAAGTTTGGAGATGTTCATATTATCATAATTGAATAATTTTCTTTACTATAGTTAATTTCTAGAGTTAGATGAATGCTTAATTTTATGGCCCACTTTATTTTTGTCTTGGCCCGAACTCTAATAGGCCCTTATATTTATTTTATCACGTGCCTAATTCTTGTTTAGCCATATGGTATTCTGAACAGGCCTAACATATGGTATTCTGAACAGGCCTAACAAACTTTATTATTATTATTATTATTATTCCTTTGGGGAAGAAGAGAAGTGTAAAAAAAGCTATGACATTATTATTATTATTAGAACCCTAATTAGTGCGGGTGGCTTTCACTATCATAGGTTAAAACTAGAGCTACGACATTATCGGAGGAAGCAATTACCCTGAAATTCTACGGGTTTGTATGGCTCCATTTTCCTTAGTCTTTAAACCCACAAAATATAGGCCGTTTGATCGTTCAGGATCTTTTAATGTTATTTTTCAGTAGGGGCATTTAGGGTCTTTTTGATTGTGTTCTGTTTTTTTTTTTTTTTGTTCTTAAAACTGTTTTGTAAAATAGTTATGTATTTTTTATATTTTTTCTTTTTGAAAGTTAAAAATCAAAACAAAAAATAAAAACAACTCAGACATGTTCTCTTAATGTGATTTTAAAAAAAAAAAACAATTATAGTTTTCAAAACAATTTTTACAAAACAGGTCTTATCAAATGAGTTTTTTTATTTTTTTGTTCTGAAAACTAAAAAACAGTTTTTAAAAATAACAATCAAACAGAGCCTTAGGGTCTGTTTGATTGTGTTCTGGTTTTTTTGTTCTTAAAACTGTTTTGTAAAATAGTTTTTAAGAATTGATTTTCAGAATAAAAAAGGAAAAAATTCGTTTGATAAATTTGTAATGGAAACAGTTTTAAAAGTTAAAGAATAAAAAAAATCTACTTGAAAAATTTGTTCTAAGAACATGTTTTTAGAACAAAAAAATAAAAAACTCGTTTGATTGCTATTTTTTTAAAATAATTTCTATTATTATATCTAAAAATTTATATGTATTTTTAAGATAAAAAAAATCATATTACAAGATTAATGCTAACCATAACAAACATTTTAAGTTCGATATATTCCATAAGATTACTATATAAATTACTATCAGTCAATGCATTATAATTGTAACAAACCAAAGTTAATCTAGTCAAAGACCAATATATTTAATAAGGAACACATACAAACATAAGTTAGGTTTAGTGCACTAATAATAAGTCCATACAAACATTGAGTCACTTGAAATTTTATTATCCAAAAGTAAAACCTATTATTTAACAAATCAAATAAGATAAACTACATCGTAGAATTGTTACGTTGTGCCCACATCCAATTTGCAATATGATCACGATATGCTGCCATTTCCGCTGCACCTTCATCAGATAACCTTGACAAATTGTCATCATTCAAGCTTGTTCCCTCAAGGTTAGAAGTCTCATTCATAGCCTCAATTTCTGTAGGATCTATGTCTTCCCACTGCATTATACACTGCATTTTACATTGCATTATTATAAGTTTCACTTTTTGTGGGTAAAGATAAAGGGCAAAGCCCCACAAGAACACTAAAAAACAGAGTTACAACAGAAATAGGAAAAGAAACAAAAACCAGAACCAAAGCAAATAAAACAACCAACTCAGAGCCAAATTTAAGCTATAATTTGATGTTCTATTTTAATACAAATTAAATGATCATTTTGCTTCTCTAACTTGATGTTCTATTTTAAATTTGGGAAATTATATTCTTATGTTAGGTAAGATTTATCTCTCATGTTACACTCACATAAAAAAATGTGCCTTTTTTTTTTAAAAAAAAAAAAAATTGACGGGCTCCACTTAATTTATCTCAGAACATAGGATAATTTCTCTCCAACATAAGACAAGTAAAACCCTTTAAATTATTATTATTTTTTAAAAAACTTTGATAATTGCCCAGTTTCATAATTTAGGTCTGATTTAATATTTTATATATCAATTGGGCATGCGTGTCTTTAATGCTTGTGTGAACGGAAATAATTATGTAAGCACATAAAAAAATTAAATTAAATTTGAATTAAACTACTTTAAAACTAACTCGATATAAATTTAATGACATACTATTAATTTAATAATATACTTTGAATTATAAATAAGTATTTAGTAACTAAGTTATTAAGTTTATGAGTTCGCTTTTTGCTGTTACCGCAGATAAGTTATCTGCAGCAAGTCAATACAACGTCGTTTTGGACCGGAAATCATGGTATTTTTATAATTTTAATTTATTTCAAGGTTATAATAGTATTTATATTTATAATTTTTTTAAGATTTCAATACCAAAATGATGTCGTTTTGAGTATTTTTATAATTTTAATTTATTTCAAGGTTATAATAGTATTTATATTTATAATTTTTTTAAGATTTCAATACCAAAATGATGTCGTTTTGAGAATAAATGCAGATAACTTATCTACATTAACTGCAGAAATATTTTTCCCTAAGTTTATATAAAAAAAAATTATTAAGTTTATAACAACGACAAAAATAACAGTACATACATACATCGAAAAATGCATAACATTAAATAAATAAAATATAAATAAATTAATTTATAAACACAGAAGCAAAATATTGTCAAAAAGTATTCATAATTAAGTTGTTAGTTGAATAAATTTTTCAAAATAAACCACAATTTCCAAACCCTTAAAAAATATGGGAAATGATATACTTACATCCAAAAAAGTTTATCACCTTTATAATCAATCTACTCACCGTTGATTTTCGTCAATCTAATGGTTATAATTTATGAAAATTAATAATTAATTAATAAATATGACGCAATAATTTTCAATAAATTATAACCGTCAAATAGACGAAAATCAACGGTAATTAGATTAGTTATAAAGGTTGTAAATTTTTTTAGTGATAGGTATATAATTTCTCCAAAAAATATATAGCAAAGTAGGTAGAGTGCTACTTCCTTCTCCTGAGACATAACATCAATTTTTAATACCGAATTATAAAATAATATATCGGTAATTTAATATAAATTCACTAACAAAAAAATATAATTTTTAACCCTAACACTATTATTCATAATCTTGAGAAAAAATATAACACAGTTATTATAATACAAATATTATAACAAATAATATTTCAAATAATATAACACAATTATTCTAAAACTCACAAACATATTTTTGGATGCTAACCTAAGGTTTTAATAAAATCTATAAACATTGGCATTAACTAAAGTTTCGATTATATGCAAATAAGAGGCATTTAGAATAACTTACTTGGAAAGAAAAATCACTTGGCACGTAAAGAGTCCTTGGCAGAGAAAAAAATATTATGAGTTGGAGAGAAAGAACCTAAGCTACAAACACAAAGGGGGAAAACAAACAAAAAGGGGGAAAACAAACAAGAATGGGGTAGGGGAAGAGGGAGCAAATGAAAGAGGGGGAGAGCAAAAGAGAATAGGGCAGGGGAAGAGCCCGCGGTGAAGTTGGCATTGGTACCATGCCTACCCTTGGCAGGACATGCTCAAAGGTGCATCATTTTCTTAACACAAAAACGCGTTTGAATCAGTTGTGAGTCAAAAAAATTGAACATTCGTGAAAAATGCGGTGCCACCTTTTGGTGTTTTTATAACCTGTCACGTGGAACTCATAGTTGACATGTGCGAAACACTACGAGCACATATATGCATTGTAATGTCCAACCACTTTAAGAATCAATGATTGTCCCCACAAACTAACATGAGAGGGTAGGGGAGAGCCACCGGTGAAGTTGGCATTGGTGCCAAGTGCGCATTGGTACCATGCCTACTCTTGGCGGGGGCATGCTCAGAGACGCGTCATTTTCGTAACACAAAAACACGCTTGAATCAAAAAATTTGAACATTCTTAAAAAATGCGGTGCCACCTTTTGGCATTTTTATAACCTGTCACGTGGAACTCATAGTTGACACTGCGAGCACACATATGCATTGTAACGCTCGACCACTTCAAGAATCAATGATTGTCCCCACAAATTAACATAATACTTTTCAGCGTGCTTTGTCCTCACTCACATACTTTATGGGAAAACTTCAAAGTAGGTCACCCATCCTAAAATTGCTCCAAGTTAAGCACGCTTAACTATGAAGTTCTTCTGTTCTCGGCTGCTGAAAAGTAGATGCATCTTGTTAATCTCGGTAATACCAATTAATTCTTATAAGCTATCCCCAACTGTAGAGTCCTATACTTGTACATTCTTTGCAATCCCTCTTTTTCGGGTGTGTATTCGATTCATTCATGTATCCTTATGCTGGAAGCCTGCTAGGAGTAGCTCCTTGCCCAGGCCTCTTTGCACCGGAGATCACTCCCCCCACCGGGATGTTACATGCCCACCAGCTTCCGCCTAGTTCGTCCTTGAACCACACCGTACTAGGAGAGAGACCCTACTCTGATACCACTTGCAATTGTAGAGTCCTATACTTGTACAATCTTTGGAATCCCTCTCTTTGAGTGTGTGTTCGATTCATTCATGCACCCCTCTACTGGAAGCCTGTCAGGATCCGCTCTTACTCCGTATCTCTTTGCATCGGCGATCAGTACTCCCCGCCCTCGTCAGCCATCGGGATGTCATATGCCCACCAGCTTCTACCTGATTCGTCCTCAAACCACACCATATCAGGAGAGAGACCATGTTCTGGTACCACTTGTAACACCCGGCCACTTCAAGAATCAATGACTGTCCCCACAAATTAACACGAGATTTTTCAGCGTGTTTTGTCTTCACTCACACACTTTCTGGGAAAACTTCTCATGAGATCACCCATCCCACAATTGCTTGAAGTTAAGCACGCTTAATTGTGGAATTCTTCTATTCTGGACTATTGAAAAGTAGATACATCTTATTAATCTAGGTAATATTAATTAATTATTATAAATTATCCCCAATTATAGAGTCCTATACTTATACAGTCTTTGAAATCCTTACTTTCAAGTGTATATTCGATTCATTCATATACCTTTACACCTATCAAAAATCACTTTTTATCCGTGACTCTTTACACGATAATTACCCCTCAGCCTCATCACCCACCAAAATATTACATGCGTCCTTATGAATTACTTCGGTACTATATTTAACGAGGAACTTAGTCACATCAATGATTTTGGAATTTGCACTAATACGGTCAAAAAAAGCCAAAAGTTAGTTCTAGGCCGCTGTAGCCTCCTGCCATGCCTTCCAAATTCGGTGGCAGGGGTACCTTCAATCTCTTGTACCCATATGGCCATATCTACCTTTATAAACTCATGCTAGAACTTTAAAATCAATTGAAATTTTATACATATATGATATATCTTATCTCACAAAAAATATTGTGCTCAATGATTCAGTATCCTTAATAAGATTAGAAGTATATACATTTGATTGGATATACTTTAATTTAAGATATTAGTCAAAGCTTTTTAAGAAACATTTCAATTACGTTTTCCTAAAAAGTAAAAGGGTGCAAATTTTTTTACTAAAACAAGAGAGCAAATTCAAATACATATTAGGTATTTGTATATTATAATAATAAACTTATTGAATGACATTAAATGACTCTTTAAAACTAAGAAAAATATGTAAAGACCACACTATGCTATAAAACAACCGGTTATTAAAGTAAACCTCTATTAATAGTGTGTAATTAATGATAATGAACTGAGAGTACCAAGATGTAGCGTTGGGTGTCTATAAAATCCAATGCAAACCAAAGCACAACACCAATCAAAACAAGGGATCTCTGTTTTGAAAAAAGTGATCACACTCTTAAGCATTCTTCCTCAAATGTCTTCAGAAGGAGATAGTGAAGGCATGGAAGGAGGAGACAACAAAACGTTGAAGGAGATAACAGAAAACAACTTCAAAGATCGAAAACCTTCATGGCCAAAGCTTCGCCGTATGGACTCTCTCGATTTGGAAGCTGGAAGAGTTTCCATGAATGCCAACAACTCCTCCACGGTCTCTCTTACAACCTTGTACCTTGCATTTTAGTCTTCCTTTTTTTTTCTTTTTTTTTCTCAACCAATTCATTGGAAATTCAACTAATTCGAAATATTTGTTAAATATAATATCATTTTGAGATAGAATATTATTTCTAATTTTTTTTTCGTATTTCCTTTACCAAAACTGTTAGATCACAATATTAATTTATATTCATCATTTTTCTCTCCTTTTCATACTATCTTCAACTTTTTTTTTTAAGATTTTAATATAATTAATTTATCTTTAAATTATTTTTGGAGAAGAGTAAGTACAATAAATATAAAAAAAGATAAGCATAAAACCTTATTTTTATTATTTCTGTGAGGTTATAATAAATGCTATCTGAAAAAATTTTATATGATTAAATGGTCATAAATGATATCATGTACTTTATTTAAAATCAAATTTTGTGGTACATATATACAACATGTAAATATTCGTAACAGTTTGTGAATGATGATAATGAACAGTTGGGTTGGATGGCTACTCTGAGTTTAGCATTTCAAAGCATAGGCATAGTATATGGTGATCTTGGCACATCTCCACTTTATGTGTTCCAAAGCACTTTCAACAATGGTGTTCGTCACGAAGATGACATTCTCGGTGTCTTGTCAATTATAATCTACACCATTATACTCCTCCCCATGCTTAAATATGTCTTCATCGTTCTACGGTTTAACGACAACGGCAATGGTAAGATGAATCGTTTTCCTCAACTCTTTTATTTATTATTATTTTGTTTTATTATTTTTGGCTGTAAACAAAAATTCAGAGCTGATTCATATGCTTTGGTTTTTGTGTAGAATTTTGTCCTTATCCTCCTATTAATGAAAACGCGTTTGTTTTCGAAATAAGTGACTGATAACTTTATATTGAAGGAGTTATATTTCTCTTTTTCAACTCACATAAACGAGGAGTGGTTCTATCTCTATTTTTTTTTTTTTTTATCCGTGAGTTTCATTTTATTTTTATTATATGAGATAATTATTTTCTTACGACATAATTTTTTTTTTCCTTATTGAAAAATGAATAACATAAGATTGTTTTGCATTGAATAGGTGGAGCGTTTGCGCTCTATTCATTGATATGTAGGAATGCGAAGTTGAGTTTGATTCCAAATGAAGAACCAGAGGACAAGGAGCTCTCTAATTACAGTCTCCAAACACCATCTAATCAGCTCAAAAGAACACAAAAGCTAAAGCAGAGGCTTGAGAATAGTCATTTTGCAAGGGTTCTGCTTTTACTCGTAACCATTATGGGAACTTCCATGGTTATTGGAGATGGCATTCTTACTCCATCAGTTTCAGGTTAATTATTAGCTACCTTTCAGTTTCCTATACTCATTTAATAAGTTTTATATTAAATTCATTAAGTACAAAATAAAATAAAATAAAACCAAAATTACTATTGGAACAACTTCTTGATTACACATAAGATTAATTTTATAATATTAAATAAATTAATAATTATTAGTAGTATAATTATAATAACAACATTATCACAAAAGAAAAAAAAAATTAACTTTTTGCACAAAAAATGATATAAAATGAAAATATCATTAATAACATTGAAAATCAGGACTTGGTTGGAGAATTGACATAAGCATATATTGTTCAAATGTATGTGCAGTTCTTTCTGCGGTGAGCGGGATCAGTAAGTCGTTAGGTCAAGGTACCTGATTTAATATACTTTTTTTCACTATATAATTTTTTTGCTGTGTTTATCATGATAATAATGTAATATGTCTAACATATATATTATTTTTCAGATGCTGTTGTGGGGATCACTGTAGTGATATTAGTATTCCTTTTTTCTGTGCAACGATATGGTACTGACAAAGTAGGCTCTTCATTCGCTCCAATTCTCTTAATGTGGTTTTTATTGAACGGAGGAATTGGTCTCTACAATTTATTCACACATGACATTGGAGTATTACGCGCTTTTAATCCCAAATATATAATTGAATATTTCAAACGGAATGGTAAACAAGGATGGATATCACTAGGTGGAGCCTTTTTGTGCACCACAGGTGAGTTGAATCTAGTCATCTATGCTTTTAATCTTTTTAATTAATTAAGCTGTATATATCATTTTTTTAATTCTAACTAACATATATTAGATGCATCATCATAGGATCTGAGGCCATGTTTGCTGACTTGGGTCACTTCAATGTGCGAGCCATTCAAGTAAGTAAATAAATACATAATTGTAATATACAAATAACTCAATAGGTTAATGATTTTCTCCCGTCCACGTAACAGGACAATAATGTGCAGAACTCATCACATGACTGAGAGTCTATGCAAGATGTGTGATGCAATTCTTCTTTAAAAATTAAAATTAATGTAAAAGGAGATATAAATAAAGGGTAAAAGGAGATATAAATAAATCATGAAATATAAAACCCATAAAATAAATCATGACAAAGAAACAAAAAAATTGGTGGTTTTCTTTCACAAAATAAAACTATATATTCCGAAATACAATTAAACTGGGATTGTAACATGCGTTGCAGATTAGCTTCTCTTCAATAACATTTCCTGCAATATTGGCTGCATACTGTGGACAAGCAGCATATCTACGAAAGTTCCCTGGCCAAGTGTCTAATTCTTTCTATGCATGTATCCCTGGTAAATTGATTACTTTTTATAGATTAGTCAATACACATTTGAAAATTCTTTTAATTTAATAAAAAGTTTAATTGGTGTTAACTTTTTACATTTTCCCTATATTGTGAATGTATAACATGTAGACAAGATATATTGGCCAACATTTGTTGTGGCCGTTGCTGCTGCCATCATAGCAAGCCAGGCAATGATTTCAGGAGCATTTTCCATCATATCACAGGCTCAGAGTATGGGTTGTTTCCCAAGGGTTAAGGTTGTGCATACTTCTACTAAGCACATGGGTCAGGTGTATATTCCTGAGGTCAACTACATGTTCATGGCTGCATGCATTGTGGTCAGTGCTGCCTTCAAGACCACAGAAAAAATTAGTCATGCATATGGTAATTATGCTCATAAACTCTTTTTTACAAATCTATATGTAAGCCACAAAAATTCTAAGTTTTATTGTATTAGCACAGCATAACAAGTGTCAAACTGTTATGTTTGATGCAGGCATTGCGGTAGTTTGTGATATGTTGATCACAACATGTCTGGTTTCCTTCATAATGTTGGTTATATGGAAGAAAAGCATATGGCTGGTTGCTCTATTCTTTTTGCCATTCAGTTGCATTGAATTGGTTTATTTTTCTGCACAACTAACCAAATTCGCAGAAGGTGGTTTTCTTCCTATTGTATTTGCTGTCTTCTTGACCATGGTCATGGGAATCTGGCATTATGTACACAAGGAAAGGTACATGTTTGAACTCAAGAACAAGGTTTCCACTGATTATTTGAGAAAACTGACCAACAACCCAAGTATTAATCGTGTTCCTGGAATTGGACTTCTCTATTCTGAGCTTGTACAAGGAATTCCTCCTATATTCCCACATTTCATTGCCAGCATACCATCCATCCATTCAGTTGTTGTGTTTGTTTCCATTAAGGCAATTCCTATTAGTAGAGTTATATTGGAAGAGAGGTTCTTGTTTCGACAAGTGGAGCCGAGAGAATACAGAATGTTTCGTTGTGTTGTGAGGTATGGTTACAAAGATGTTGTTATGGATCCTCTTGAGTTTGAGTCCCAGTTAGTGCATCACCTTAAGGAATATATTCGACAAGAGAGCTTTATGCATGAGATTGAGGGAACAACAACAACAGAACAAGTACCTATTCCTACCAATAATGAGTGTGACATGGAACCACAAGGTTCCACTATTATCCCAGACCAAGGTGCACTAGAAGTGTCTCGTGCCTCTTCAGATTCCATTCAATCATTGGTTGTGGCCGAGTCATCCATTGTCACTACCCCACTCATCGAGGGAGTTGAAAAGGAGATAGAATTTATAGAGAAGGCAATGGAGAAGGGTGTGGTGTATATGCTAGGGGAAGCAGAGGTTGTGGCAGACCCAAAATCATCCATCTGCAATAAGATAGTTGTCAACTATGCATATAGCTTCCTTAGAAAGAACTTTCGGCAAGGGTGTAAATCAATGGCAATCCCTCACAAGAGACTTCTCAGGGTTGGAATGACATATGAAATATGACCATGATGAGATTCAGATATTATCCTAGTACTATATTTTATAAGTTAGTCAAATATGATAATTTGCATTTTGACTAGTTGCCTCATAGCTTGTTGGGATGTATGACTAAGTAGTTTTGTACTTTGAATTAAATGTTATGTACATTATGACTATCTTCTCGCAGGTACAAATAAATGCCTATCTCCATTTTAAACACTGACAGAAAGTCATCACTACTTTATTATCTCATTAGAAGATCTCTACCAACAAAAATTCACATTGCGGTTTATCTTTAAGTCTAATCCTCCGTGGCAATGTTGAAAGGAAAAATATTCTCCTTCCAACCTTCAATGACAGGAGAAAAATATATGAAAAGTCAAAAGCATACATTATAAGCAAAAAATGGAATTGTGTTTTGGTTAACATTATGCAATAAAGATTTTTGGGCATCAAATAAATTATAAGTTTTGTTCCGGGTTCATACATTAGGCATCCCCGGTCAAAGATAACAGTGGACGAAATCCAGAAGAATTGTTACCCTGATGGTCAGTTGGTTATTCAGGGTGTTAGCCCAAATAGTAGAGTCAAAGGCACGCCCTATCACGATTCCATGATAGTATCCATAACTCCACGTTCAATATAACTACCTAAACTCCAGCTATATATATATATATATATATATAGGAGATAGGTGCCTACAATGAGGACAGATTAATAACACAGAATCCATATCAATGTTCGTCGAGAACAAGTTTAATAAAGTTCCTATGTATTTAATATATTATCAGTTCCTCATCGTTTTTATATAATCAAATAACACATAAAAACAATTTTCCACAAATTATTTCGGCAAATTTGATTATTCAAGTAACTTTCCAAAAGCAATCGCTTGTTTTTTAAAATGCACAATGTGTTGTCAAGTCCGATAAACTAGACTGAATGGAAGTATTGACGGCAATGGAAGTATGGTTGTCTCCAATTAATGCGTACTCTATAACTTTTTTGGAAGTATTGATGGCAATGGCAACAATTCAACAGAAAAATATAATGTACCCTTAAAAGTATTCGAACACAAAAGTGCCAAAGTGTAGAGGTTGGAGCGGTAACCAAATTTTATTAACATCGGCTCGGTTATTCATCCGGTGAATGTATTGGATTATTGATTCAACCAATGATTAAATCCCATCATCTAATAATTATATGTAAATCTCTAATTTATATTAAAAAAATTATAAATATATTCATATAATTGAAAAAAAAATTAATTCTAAATATTTTAAAATAAAAAATTATACATTATTGTCCAATAAAAGATTAAACAAACATATAATCCTTGTAATACTTGTGTTTCAGGTTCAGTAAATGATATTTCTATTTATAAATCAAATCAAAATTCTCTCTATAGTGTATAACAGACATAAAATTAGTATTGTAGGTACGTACCTATATAAGTCAATAAACAACAGATTACTCAGATATGTCAATTGTCAATTTTTTTTGGAAAACTTTTTTTTTTGAAATATTTTTTTAAATAATCGGGCTGAGTCACCGGTTAACCGACCGGATCATCGATTTTCACCAAAACCGGTCGGGTCATATCGAGTCGCACTGGGTGTGGTACTTGACCGATCTAATGTGATAATCGGACCGATCACATGACCGGTTCATCGGGTTCTAGGTCAACCCGACTGGTCCGGTCCGATTTTTACAAAATTGGAGGTAACCATACTTTTATGAGGAGGGATATTATTACTATCAAAATTTTCTACTACCAACTTACTACCTATCTAATCATCATTGGATTAATATTTTCTCTTTTTTCAAATTTTTTTTAGCATTCTCTCTCTTTGATCAATGGTGATTAGATAGGTAGTAAGTTAGTAGTAAAAAAATTTGGTAGTAAAAATATCCTCCTCTACTTTTATATAAAAGGTAAGAATTTTTTATTAGAAATCTCCTTGTGTGTGGATAATACTCAAAGTCTGTAAATTAAAAAAAAAAAGTTACTTTTAAGCTAAAATTAAAAAAAAAAATTAAAAATAAAGATAAAGGTTATTTGATGATTATATAATTTTTTTAATTTAAAAGTTACTTAAAAAATATAATAAAAAAATAAGCTGATATAACTTAAAAAAAATTCTTTTTGTGAGCTTTTGACTTTTGATTTTTTTCTTCATTGTAAAAAAAAGCTCTTTTTATTATAAAAGCTACTGTTTGGCCTTACTTATATGCTTATAAAGATAAGAGAATTTAAAAAAAGAAAATCACAAATAGTCACTACCTAGTTTCCCTTACAAAATAGAGTCTACATAATATGATGGGATGCTATTAACGAAACTAATTCTGAAATATTAGGGAGTAAAGTAACTTACGAGGAATTGAGGATGACAAGATACGAGCTATATTGGGCCTTGGCCAAGTTGTTAGCCGAGTGTGTTTTACTTTGTAAAAAATATATGCTCCGTTTGATTTCTATTTTGAAAAATAATTTTTTAGTTTTCAGAATAAAAAAATTAAAAAACTCGTTTGAGAATACCTGTTTTGTAATAAATATTTTGAAAATTATAACTATTTTTTTGTTTTTAAAATCAAATTCAGAGAACATGTATGAGTTGTTTTTATTTTCTGTTTTGGTTTTTAACTTTCAAAAAAAAAAATATAAAAAATAATTGTTTCCATAACTATTTTACAAAATAATTTTAAGAATAAAAAAATCAGAATATAATCGCGCTGTGCCTTTTTTTTTTCAATTGAGTCGTTGGATTGGGCTAAATTTTGGCATAAATAATAAAAGAAAAGTATTTTTTCTGTAATAGGAGATAATTTTATATCTTTTGGGGTTTAAAAAAACACATGGTATTTTATATGGAAAAAATATTTTTCGAGATAAAATTATCTATTAAAAGTAAACATCAAAATGCCGTCATTTTAATGTTTAAAATAAAAAATAAAGAATATTTTAGTAAAATATATGTTATGACAAAAAGATGAAATTTCAAAAAAAGAAGATGAAATTTCAAAAATACCCTTTATTTTTTTGTTCTATGCCCAAAACAACGTTATTTTGGGATTGTAGGAAATAATTGTATTTATTATGATAAAATAAATGTTAATCTCATTTTATATTTTACTTATTTTTATTATGAATTTTATTAAAATACCTCCATCTTTTTTCCAAATTCTAAAATGATATATTTTGGAATTACAAAAAATAAATTTATCTCTGATTATTGCAGTAGAAACAATGATCCTAAATAATAATTAAAGGGTTTTATAAGAGGTAAGTTGTATAAAAAGTGATTGTATAATTTTATAGAGATTCATTTTGCGTGCCTTAATTTTTATTTATTTTTTTGTTTTAAAAGTGTGGG
Organism: Gastrolobium villosum; assembly: GCA_032173675.1. Taxonomy (NCBI): domain Eukaryota; kingdom Viridiplantae; phylum Streptophyta; class Magnoliopsida; order Fabales; family Fabaceae; genus Gastrolobium; species Gastrolobium villosum. Next base: position 158,344 of record JAVKPL010003740.1, read on the forward strand.
CCCCAAAATATTGTGTGTGTAGGAAATTTTATTATATTATATTAAAGGACAAAACTAAAACCCATTAAATCCTAAAATCAAGTTACACAAAGATAAAGTTAGCACGTGCATTTTACCAAAAAAAAAAAGTTAGCACGTGCAAGTTCTCTTAAAAAAAACCCAATGTTATAAAAAAAAATATATATCGAAGCTAGTTTTCAGCCGAAGTAATGAATAAGGCCCATCCTTATTCCTAAGAAATAACTATCTCATATCACATAGATATAAAAAAAACATCTCTGCAATCTTTTTTCTTTTTTCTTTTTCTTTAACTTATGGCTACATATTTTTTATTAATTTATGAAAAAAACTTCTCTCATATTAAATAAGAGAAATATTATCTTATTATATACATGGTTTAGATTTGAATAGAGCGATCCATTTGTGGATTTGGATTCTCTTACATAAAAAAGTGATCATATTTTTTGTTCACAATTATTAATTGATGGTAAAATAAGAGACAGAAAAATATATAATTTTTAAATGAATGATTGTGATCAAATAATATGATCATGTGATCATTTTTACACATGAAAGAATCCAAAATCACCGTTGATATTAAATTATCGGTAAGTATAACGTAAGTGTTGATTAAATCATAAACTTGTCGTACTATTTGCCTCGAATAAAGCATTTTCTTACCTTAAAAATCTGAAAAAACAAAAAAGTAAATCTCTTTTTTTTCTTTAAAAATATAAATTTTATCATTTTAGTCTGAATTTTTTATTATCAACAACTTCTTCACAATTTGAATTTGAAGTATCGTAATTTATTTATTTAATTTTTTGTTGAAATATATAGCGGATCGAGGCGGATTAGTGTAAAATACGTTTAGGATGACGGGTCAACGCGCCAAATTGGGTAGGGTGGACCGAGTTTTTCAGCCTACTTTCAAAAGCGGGGCAGAACGAGCTGACTTATTTTTTGGTGAAGCGGGACGGGCTCACTTTTTTTTGGCAGGGCAGGATGGGATTGGGCGGGCTCTCCACTTTGCCATCTTTAACTACTGTATGTATTAATTGTAAACTATATTATATTTATATTCAAAATATATTCAATATTAAAATATGTTGTAACATTTGAAAATCTAATATTTTATAAAATTAATATATTAGAATATCGTGTCATGTCATATCCTTTATCGATATCAATACAATATAAAATAGTGCAACATTTATGCTTGTTTAGTAAAAATTCAGGCTTTTATCTAAAAAAAGTAAAGGAATAACATCTATTATTTTATAAGCTTATATCATTTTAGATCCTAATCGTTGATTTTCTTCCATTAACGGTTCTAATTATTTAATTAATTAATAATAAATTTGATCTATTAAGTTTGACCTAATAGATTATAACCGTTGATGGACGGAAACCAGATGATATAAACTTATATCCTTTAATAGGATAGATATTTTTCCCAAAAAAGACATTCAGGCTATGTATGGGCTAGTTACTATATATATATGAGGTACGATCCTTTAACACCAGTATCAAATTTGAAATTAAATTTGACACCTCATCTGATAGCCGTTAGATAAAAAAAGATCAACGACTCTGAGTTGTAAGCATATGACACCATTGATCTTTTTTTATCTAATGGCTCTCAGATGAGGTCTCAAATTTAAAATTTGAGTGTCAAAGGATCCTACCTCTCTATATATATATATATATATATATAGAGAGAGAGACATCAACCCGCCATAAATGAGTCCGCCTCACTTTTGAGATTGGTTGAAAACTAAGCCCACCTCACCCCATTTAGCGAGTGAGGCGGGTTGACTTACTGAGCCGAGCCAGTTTTGCCGGCTCTAATAGCCGTCCATAATAAATCATATAACTAATCAAATATTCAAGTTTCATAATATAAATATAAACTAAAAATAATTTTTCATATCTTGTTAATTTTTCATATCAAATTCTATAACAGAAAATATTTGATTTATAAATTAATTTTTCATATTTAATTAAAAATTAATAAATAAAATTTAGATCTACATAAACGTTGATCGTATGTAAAAAAATATTGATCAAGTGATGGACACGTGTCGAAACAATAATCCCATGTTAGAAAATATTGACGGTGTCAGCAGTATTGGACATGCATTTTTTTACAAAACTTAACGTGTCGATTTTTCATGTATCTTGTACGGTATTTCGTATTTTTTTTTTTTTGTACAGAGGTATTTCGTATTTGTACTTGTCTTCACTGCGTTAAAAATCAATTTACTTTAAGCTGCTTTTTATTCTGTAAATAATTTTGAGTTTTGTAATAGGGTTTTCATTGTCTCGTTTAACGTAACATAACAAACTTTTCTACACACATAATATTTTGTGGGTCTCACACATTTAAAAAAAAATAAAATGATATGCAAAATGAATCTCTATAACATAACACAATTATTTTTCCTATAATATGACTATTATAAAACCCTTTGTAATATTGTTAGGCCTTAGCAGAATTCCATATGGGTAAACAAAAATGGAACACCGACCAAAATGTTATTGTTCACCAAGTTTTTTTATCTAAATGTCACGTGAATAGTATTATTTTCCAATCTGCCACGGGAGCAAATTTGCTATCCCGTGTAACGAACTCGATTTGCTAACGTGTCACTTTTTTAGTGGATAATAAGTACCAAGTTAAAAAAAAGGTATGAAATTCGCTATCCCGTATAGCGAACTTGGTGTCCACTAGAAATATGATACGTCAGGAAACCGAGTTCACTACACCGGATAGTGAACTTGCCTCTGTGACAGATTGAGAAATAACACTGTTCGCGTGTCATTTAAGTAAAAAACTTGGTGAATAGTGATATTTTGGTCACTGTTCCAACAAAAATCAGGCACAATATAAGGTCCTTGTAACGACCCGAAATTTAAATAATTAAAACAATGAAGTCGCCACCAATTTTATTTACTTTGGAAAACCTTTTATTGTAGACTAGTCTTTAAAATTATAGATCAAAGGTTCGGGAGTCTAATTATGCGCAGGGAAGGGTGGAAACTTAATCCCACTACACCCCTGACACATCCGATTTAAAACGGTTACGTTAAATTAATTGTGCGAATTATTAATAGCTTTTAAAAACTATTTGTTTCATCCCTTAAAAAATGAATATGATTAATTAAGAAGAATGAATACTAAAATATTAAAATTTTATTTTAGCTTGACGGAAAGAGTTCCGCTCCGACGTATCCTCCGATGCAGTGAAGAATTCAAAGCTACGTCGTTCTTTTTGTTTGCGTACTGATTTTTGATTTAAATTTAGAAGTCTCAGATTACCAAGTTGTCACAACTAACATGATCTGAAATGATAATTACAGGATTAACAAGCTCTCTCAACTTAGTTAATCCTTTATTATGAAAAATAGGAATTTATTTTAGCTCGACGGAAAGAGTTCCGCTCCGACGTATCCTCCGGTGCATTGAGGAATTCAAAGCTACGTCGTTTTTAAGAAAATGCTTGTGTGTTGGTTGAATTTAATTTTTGTAAAAAATAATTTCAAAGAAAATCATTGGAAAGTTTAGGTTTTGATGATTTTATTGATTCCAATAATTTTTATTTTTATTAGTATAAATTTTACAATAAATTTTGAATCACCAAGTCGTCGCGGCTAAAATGATTCAAAAGAGTATGGGATTAACAAGCTGTCTCAACTCAGCTAATCCTTTTAAAAATAGATTTGACGTTAATATTTTTATTATAAATTTTACAATAAAATTTGAATCACCAAGTCGTTACGGCTAAAATGATTCAGAAGATTATAGGATTAACAAGCTGTCTCAACTCAACTAATCATTTTAAAAATATATTTGACATTATTTTATTTATTTATAAATTTATAATAAATTTTGAATCACCAAACCATCACGGCTAAAATGGTTCAAAATAAAATATGTTGGATTAATATACCGCCACGGTTAAATTATCCTTTTTAACTAATATCAGATTAATTTTGAAATTTATATGCCTTGAGTAATCTAATCTCAATAAAGTGTTTTTTTTCTTTGAAAGGAAAACCTGATTTTCATATCTTATCGTTTTTATTATTTTCTATAATAATAATAATAACAAAAAGTTCGATTTCGAATTCATTTATTACAAATTCATTTCAAATAAATTTCACTATATTCATTACGACAGGTCATGCGAAATATTTGCAATTGGTGACGAGATGGTTGGGCATTGGAATTTTGTTATTTCTCACTTTCATCTTTTAGGTTTTTTTTTAATTTCCTTTTATTTTTCTTAAAAGAAACCAAATATTCAACTTTCAAAGTCTAATTCTACTTTCCATTTACTTTTACTACCATAACGTAACATCAGAATAAAAAATAAAAACAGGCATAATAGAATATATAACACTAAACAAAATAAATAAATAAAATAAAATAAAGGATGACATAAATGAAAAAGGTGACATGTGTAATCAAAAGAAAAATCCTGAACAAAATATATATCATGTAGTTTGAGAAATATTTTTTATGTTCTAGGACCACCAATAATCCGGTGCTCTCTCTCTCACAACATCAATTTTTTCTTTTCTTTATTACCCCTGTTATTTTTTCTCTTTTTTACTTTTACCCTTCCATTTACGGACCACCAAAAGAACGGTGGTCCCGGATCACTATAAATAATCTCATGTACCTTGACTCTGATCATTTTGATTAACTTTATTTTCTTTACATTTTTTTATTTTTATTTTTATTTTTATATTTTAACATCATGAAGGTACCTATCCTATTCTAGAGAAAAGAAGAGCAATCGACAGCCTATATTGCAAATATAATGACTTTGCCTACTCTAGTTTACCTTTATATATTTAAAAAAAACAAACAAATAAATAAATGAGCTAGCTGTAATCGTGACACTAAAGGAAGACAACAGATAGGTATGAGTTTTAGCAACAAAGTTAAAGAAATGCAGAATATTTATAATGATAAACAAGTGATGAGTAGACTCACAAAAAGAAGAAACTCTCTTCGTAAAATGAAAGTGGAACAACACATAAGAGAAGAACGCCTCAATGGCTTAAAAGACTGAAACCAGTTGCGGTGGTGGTGACTAAACAAAACCAACGAAACTCCTGGTGCGGCAGTGATGAGGTAGCGAGGTAGCTAGTGGTGATCTTTGGTCGGTGAGGTTGGCAACGTGCTTCAACAGGTGCAGTCACCGAAGGTGTGGTTTTGGTTCACGGTGGGTTTATGGTGTTTGAGATCCTAGAAGATATCTTCACATTGTTTTTTAGTATTTCATCGTGAAAGAGTTTGTTGGGGTGATGGAGATTGTGGAATCTAATGGAAGAAGTTTGTGGAGTTGATTGTGGCTGAGGACGTAAGAGTGGATCCCTCTTTTCTGTCTCTTCCCTTGGCCCTTTTTTGGCTTCCTTGCTCTTGCCCCATTCTCCCTTTTTTTCTGATGATTTTAGCCTCTTCTTATAACCCAATACTTGTTTTGAGAGCCTGAAGGTGTGCAGCCTGTGTACAATGCAGTGTCTCCTCCTTTGATCAGAGATGCCATCTTGACTTCCCATTTTGGTGATAACCTCAGAAGCTCTTTTTCTGTTTTGTATTTTTGCTTGCCTCCATTTGTAGCTTAATTTTGTTTTGGTGTTGTAGCACCTGCATGCACCAGTGCAAGGTTTTGACGGTGGGGAGCAAAAGTCATTTTCAGCATGCTTGCTTCGATCACTCTTTTGTTTTTTTTTTTTGTTTTTTTGTTTTTTTTTTTGTTTTGTTCTCTTTTTGTTTTAGGATAGAAACAAGTAATGTTTACTAAAAACAAAAGACAAAAACAAAAACTTTACTGACTATTACAATCGGCCCCTTTTTTAATCTTTTTCTGATCTACTTCTCAATTATTAATACTATACACAGATTAAATTACTTAGAAAGGAATATAATTGGATTTTTTATTTTATTATTATTATTATTTTATTTTTTATATTTAGGACAAAATTAGGTGTTCACGGTCCTATTGGAGTTCGGGTCAGGACAAAAATTAAGTGCTCGGCCATAAAATTAAGCATTCATCAACTATAGAAATTAACTATGGCAAAGAAAATTATGCTTATATGATAATATGAACATCTCCGAAATTTACAATGAACTTGTCAATGACTTTAAAAAAATAAAAAATTGGTGAAAGAAAAATAAAATAAATGCCAGTATGGCAATTCAAGAAATTTACTTAAATTGTACATTTGAAAGAAGTCTCGGTAATATTTTGACAACTTACATAATTGAATATTTTTAGTCTTGATATTATTTTAGTGAATGAAAATGGCAAATTATCCTCTTTTGCTACTCATATATATATATATAAAAGATGGAATTTTATGATATCAAAAGATGGAATTTTTTTTTATTGCAGAAAAAATGTATCTGCTACACCCATATAAAAATAAGTGGGTCCCATTAATGAGATCCACTCACTTTGATATAAGTGTGACAGAAAAAAAAATAATAGCAAAAGCAGCAACATTAAATCCATATAAGATTACCAAGTGCTCCTCAGTCCTCACACTTCTGGAGTTAAGAATTAATCTTTGCTTAGGCATTGTGGGCCTTAATCACAGAGTACTGCTAATAAAATTTGAATCCTGCAAGCTTACCAAAAAAAAAAAAAATTTGAATCCTGCATCGGCAAATGAAGTCTATATATAGGTAGAGTTCATAAAATTTACATATATAAAATTTGAATTTGTCAACTGTCATAAATTCATGGAATTTTAAGCCTTTTGGTGGATATATCATGTGTTATATCATTTATTTATTTATTTATTTTTTTATAATCCAAAAAAAAAAAGTAGGCTTTTCCTTAAAATATATAATGTAAAAAAAGGTTTTATGTAACAACAACAAAAAATGTAAAAAGGTTTCAGAAAATGTCAACATCAATCTTCAGAAAAAAAAAAAAAAACTCTGAAAGTTAGGCTTATTTGGTACAAAACCAGTACTTTGAAAGCTTGTGTTTTTCTTTCAAATTTCAAGTCATAAAAATCATAACTCAAATGTGGTTTTCAACAAAGAAGAAATGGAAACATTTTTCCCATATATATTATTTTATTATTATTATTGTGTCTTTTAGGGGAGAAGAGAAGTGTAAAAGAAGCTATGAAATTGACAATGTTTAGAACCCTAATTAGTGCTGGTAGCTTTCACTATCATAGGAGGCAGCATTATTGGAGGCAGCATCGACCCTGAAAATTCTACGAGTTTGTATGGGTCTAGTATCCTAAGTCTTTAGATCCACAAGATATAAGTCTTAGTGGGGTCTTTTAAGATGGAGGGACATTTCCAAGCAAGGTTGAAAGTGGTTGACACTTAAGTTTACTCTCTTCTGATGTTAACTAGGTCTAGAGACCCATCACAAGATAATAACTCACAAATAAAATAAAATATCTGAATGTGCTTTATGTAAGCTCTACAATGATAATGAGGGATCCAATGATGTGCGATTGGGGGCTTTATTTTATAATAAACAAAAATACAATTAAAAAAATTAGCAGCTGTAGGATTTGGATAGCATGTCTTACGGTAGATTTTCTAATCAGGCGATAATATTTGAATGAGCTTGATAATGAAAACTTTACTCCCTTAACTGGTAAAATATGAATTTGCTTGATAATGAGATTGTCTTACGTGAATAAAAGCTATATAGTAGTAATTGTAAAGAAACTTGGGATACACCATTCCAAAAGCTAGCTCAAATGGTGGGAGTGCTCAAGATCTTATAAACTCCACATTAGTTGCACATACAACCAATGTGAGACTATATATCTCAACACGCCCCTTCACACGAGAGCCCATTGGGCTTGAAGAGTGGATAGTGCAACGGCCCAACCTACCTGTGCTAAGAGAGTCCACAAGAGAAAGTGGGGGACGGCGAGGCTCTGATACCATGTAAAGAACCTTGGGATACACCACCTCAAGAGCTAGCTCTTGGGGAGGTGTATCCCAAGGTTCTTTAACGGTAATGTTGTCACATTTTAATGCTAAAATTACCTAATAGTTAGGGTGTTCAAAATGTGCAAAAGAACCAAACCGATCCATAACCAAACTGCTCCACATTTTAAAAATTGATTCTTTTTAAAAACCGATTTAATATGAAACTGCATTTTATTTTATAAACTAGTTATTTAACAAACCATAAAAATAATTGATTATCCATAACCAAACTGCTCTACAATTAAAGAACAAATAAGTATTATATTTTATTATGCCTATTATATTAGTTAATTGGCTCAAACTTCCAAACAATAAACTAGCAAAAAAAGTTAAGCAGCTAAGTAGAAAATATTTATTAAAAAAAAATTACACATAAATCAAAAGGTCGCATACTAAGAAAACACTTCTATGTAACGTAACCATTTTTTTCCCCAAAAAAAAGAAGAGAAATAATCACATACAGGCCTCTAGGCAAACTTATAACTTGACAAGGCGAAAGCTTTGAAATGATAAAAATGAAGTTAAAAAATCATAATGAAAGGGCAACGAAATTAATCAATTAGTTTAACGTCTCTGAGAGCGTCGTTAAAAGGGCAACTCACAATGGATTTACTTATTTGTTCTTTAATTATAGAGGAGTTTGGTTATGGTCGGATGACCAATTATTTTTATGGTTTGGTAATAACCAATTTATAAAATAAAATACAGTTTCATATGAAATCGATTTTTGAAAATAACCGATTTTTAAAATGTGGAGCAATAACTCTTAGTAACATAAATATTGAGAGAACGAAGAGCAATTTTTTTACAATTTTAAAATAATTTTACAATTTTAAAATAATTCAATTGTTCTTCTACTAATCACTCTCAAAACAACGTGAAACAATTTCTATAAGAATCATTTCGTCCGGAGAGTTCCAAACCAATAAAGATTCTTGCAAGAAATAGTTGGTCAACTATCTATAACCAAGAGAAACAAACGACTACTTATAAAAATAGCACAATCAATCAAAAACCGATTTTGAATTTGTTAAAAAATCGGTTTTGAACTTGATAATCGGTTTATGGTTCATAACCAGTTTTGATTTAAAATCGGTTTAAAATCAATTTTAAATCAAAACCGGTAATGAACCATAAACCGGTTTTGGAACCGGTTTTAAATTGGTTTGGAAAAATTAAAAACCAATTTTTTTAAAAAAGTGGTTCGGTGTAAAATCCAAACCGTTTAAAACTGGTTCGGTTCGGTTTTTTTTTAAAACCGATTATGAACCGCTCCATGCACACCTCTAATAATAGTATATATCGAGATTATAAAGAATGAGTAGAGCGATACTAATGTTGCCAATTGGACAACTGACCCGCATTAAATTTTGGAGTTAATTGATTCTCATAAGTTGTATAATGACAATATTGACTTCCTCACCTATTACCTTTATACCTGACCCTCCAACTAAGACTATGACCCTTGATCCCCTTTTTCCTGAACCTGTTTCTCCTTCCTTTAATCCTACACCTACTTCCCTTGAGCCTACTGACCCTGATCCTGCTCACATTGAGCTCCCACGCAAGTCCTCTCGTCCAACACGCCAACCATCCTATCTTCGGGACTTTCATTGCACTTTTTCCCATTCTTCTTCCTCAACCACAGTACCATATCCCATCTCCTCTGTCCTCTCTTATGATACTTGTCCTCCATCTCACACCACTCTATGCTGTGCTCTCAGTACCACTATTGAGCCTAAGACTTATGCAGAGGCGGTTGAGCACTCTTGTTGGAGGGATGCCATGGCAGCTGAACTCCTTGCCTTATCCCAAAATAATACTTGGATTGTCACTGATCTTCCCTCTCACAAACATCCTATAGGTTGTAAATGGGTCTTCAAGGTTAAATACCGAGCAGATGGTTCTATAGAGAGACACAAAGCCAGGCTTGTGGCCAAAGGATACACCCAACTTGAGGGTGTTGACTTCCTTGATACCTTTTCTCCGGTTGCTAAAGTCACAACCATTCGCATTCTTCTCAGTGTTGCCACTGCGCGGGGGTGGTATCTAGAACAACTTGATGCCAACAATGCATTTCTTCATGGTGAATTAAATGAAGAAGTGTATATGGTCTTGCCACCAGGAATGAAAACTGAGAAAGGTAACCAAGTTTGTAAGTTGCAAAGGTCTCTATATGGGTTAAAGCAAGCAAGTAGGCAATGGTACTCAAGACTGACTTCAGCCTTGCTTTCCATTGGGTATAAACAATCTGAAGGTGACCACTCCTTACTCATAAAGTCCAGTCCAAACTCTTTCACTGCATTACTCATTTATGTAGATGATATAGTTTTAGCTGGCAATGATATGGAAGAAATTAAGAAAACAAAAGAGTTCTTAGATTCAGAATTCAAGATCAAAGACCTTGGATCCTTGCACTATTTTCTCGGTTTAGAGATATTGAGAACTGAAGAAGGTCTGTTTGTTAATCAACGAAAATATGCTCTTGAGCTGATTAATGATGGAGGTGTCCTAGGTGGAAAACCATATTCAACACCCATGGAACCAGGAACAAAACTTGAACAAGGGAAAGGAGAATCGTGTGAAGATGCAAGCAGCTATAGAAGGCTTGTAGGAAGGCTTCTATACTTAACAACTACAAGGCCAGATATTTGCTATGCTGTGCAACAACTTAGTCAGCACATGAATGCTCCTACAAATATCCATATGAATGTTGCAGTTCGAGTACTAAAGTATTTGAAAGGAGCTCCAGGGAATGGTTTATTCTTTTGTGCTAAGAATGACATGAAACCTTGTGGTTTTGCTGATTCTGACTGGGCTTCTTGTCCAGACACACGTAGATCCATCACTGGATATTGCGTTTTTCTTGGATCTTCCTTGGTTGGATGGAGATCAAAGAAGCAGACAACAGTGTCACGATCTTCTTCAGAAGCTGAATATAGGGCACTAGCAGCCCTTACTTGTGAAATGCAGTGGATTCGTTACATTCTTGCTGATTTACAGATAGATCTGGCTCAAGCTATTCCCATCTATTGTGATAATCGATCAGCAATTTATCTAGCTCATAATCCTAGCTTTCATGAGAGAACAAAGCATATAGAGATAGACTGCCATTTAATTCGGGAAAAGATCAATCAGAAGCTTATTCATCTTTTGCCTATTGCTTCTTCAATTCAGCTGGCAGATAGCTTTGCCAAGGCATTGAGTCCTGGACCTTTTAAATTTTTATTTAGCAAATTGGGTCTTCGAGACATCTATCTTCCGACTTAAGAGGGGGTGTTGAAGTTCTGCATATGTATCAAGTCTGCAGATATAGTTGCAGTAGGCTATTATTTACTCATAGCTAACTTGTAACTGTTTTTAGAGTTAGTTAGTTAGTTACAGATTTGTTAGACTAGTTGTTACAGATTTGTTAGATTAGTTTTACTAATTAGTCTTGTTATAAATAGAGTAGTCTTCTGTAATTCAGTTAGATCAATCAATACAATGTTTTCATTCTCAGATTCTTTGGATTTCAACACTTAGAGGAATTGAATGTTATAAATGATGTAGAAGAGCTATTAAGTAGCACAATAGTCATTTTTTTTATGCTAAAAGCATGCACGCTTATTTGGTGTTTATACACAATTAAAAGTGGCAATTATATTCCCCATTTTACTTAACTGTGCACAAACCATCATTAATAAATGGAAGAACACGCAAAAAGTATAAGTAATCATGGAGGACAAACTGCAAAATCACACAAAATGAAGGATTCACGTTGCAAGATCAAGCTAGTTACATTAGCAAAGAATAAGAAGTCTTAGTGATATTAGGCAAAAAAAAATTGAACACCCCACACTCTTCTTTTAAAATAGGAAAGCTAATTACCAAAAAGTCACTTTAAGAATTAGACAGTAGTGGCAGTTTAGGAATTGTACTTGGATTGGTTCAAAATAATTCAAGTACATTTTTTGTCCACGTTACATGTTTCCTTTATTGAATTACTTGATTTTATTTAGAGGTGTAAATGGGTCGAGCGGCTTGTCAAAGATTTAAGACTTGACTTGCTTTAAACTTGGTTTGGCCCGGCATGTTTAACAAATAAATCTGGCTCAAGCTTTAAAAAAACTTGTTTAGCAAAACAAGCCCAAGCCTAATTTAATTAGGTTTGGCTTGAAAGCCTGTGAGCTGCCTTGATATATTATTATAATAATAATATATTTTTATGTCACTAATCATTAGCCCTACTTTTTTAACCTTATTTTTTTAGGATTGTCTCCTAACATTTTCTCACAGTCACAATTTGATCTCTCACATCCTCCCTTAGTCACTCTCATTTTCATAGTTTTATCCCAACTTTCTACTTAGCGCAACTCTCTTAACCAATAAAGCAATAATCATCTTTAACTCTACAAGCAAGCAATTGACCAAACCCATGTACTCTTTCTCAATTCATTTTTCTTTGATATCATATTATTAGTAGATGTCTAACAAACTAATTGCTTTCCTTTAAAATCCCTTTTAAATTTTAATTGCATTTCTTCTTCCTTACATTTCTCAATTTATTATATATTATTTATAAATCTTGACGTATTCTCGCAAGAAACCAAAAATATCTACAAGAAGATCTACTTCTAGCATGAAAGATGTAATTATATGTGCACTTAGAATGAATACATAATTTGATGCATTTATAGTCTCAAAATTTGGAGGTATGTGTTTGGGAAAAATATATTTTATATTTATAAATGAGCCAAGCCTAGAATTTATCTCGTACCAGGCTAATGGGTCAAGGCAAACTCAAAATATTTTTCATAGGTTTGGCTCGTTTAAGCTAAAGTTTGGCTCAACACAACTCATTTACACCACTAATTTTATTTATAAATTTTATTGGCTTTTATCACATGAGATAAGTTCATGGGGTGTGACACCTAGATAAAATTCATTGTTGAACCTACCACGCAAATTGAAAAACTAGTTCAAAATAAAATTATAAACTATGTATTTCAGAAAATATATAATTATAATATTAAAGTTTTTTTTCCATCTCTTTTCAAAAAATATGACAGGTTGATGTGGTTTACTCCCATTGATGGGGTGCAAATGCGACAAGAGTACTAAAGATTTGTTCCTATATAAAGAAACTTGGTGAGCTAACGTGGAGTTAGAGTCAAGTCTGTGTCTCTATAGGGATGTAAATCTTCTTGTATAGGTACTCAAGAAAGTGGTGATACAGAGCTTAAGGAGAGTCATAAGTGTTATTTGATGTGTGGTTGAACGAGAGAGAATGTAAAAGGGCACGATGACTCTAGAATTAGGCAGAGTAATAGTTTATAAAAATGATAGATGCAAGATATCTCTTCATGTGAAGAGGGATACACACACGTGTGAAAATTATTCCCAGCTAATAAAAGAGATGAGAGTTCAACTGCTTTGCCATTACTTCATTATTGTTAGTGAGAATGCACACCACTATGTGTACATGGTGTCACACACACACACGTGTGAAAATTATTCCCTAATAATAAAGGAGATGAGAGTTTAACCGTTTTACTCGTTACTTCATTGTTGTGAGTGAGAGTGCACAGCACTATATGTACATGGTGTGCTAGGATAAAGTGATTTTCTATAATAAAGCTCATATCCTCATTATAAGGAAATAGGAGTGTGACCCCTTAAAGGATCTTTATACGTGTCTTAATGTATTGAGCTGTGAAAACTGGCTCAGTTGTTTTCCCTCTTTAAACTAATTAAGGGAGTAAAATTCTTAATGATTTGATTTGTCACATATCTTGAAACATTTCACAAACAGTAATTCAAAAAGTTAACAAACTATAATTGATAATTCAGAAATTAAATACGTAATATTAATATTTAATTATTTACTATATACGATAATCATCCCAAATTTAATGGGAACTAATCCGGTTGACGTGTAGTTGTAACTTGAAAATGGTGAGAAAAAAATTCAGAAATTGAATATATAATATTTAACTACTATGATAATCATCCCAGATTTCGTGGGAACTTATCCAATTAACGTGTAGTTACAACTTGTCAGTGGTGAGTAAAAATGAATAGGGGCCCAGTTTTTTCTACTTTTACTACCAGATTTTTCTATTACCAACTTACTACCTATCTAATCACCATTAGATTAACATTTTCTCTCTTTTCAAAAACTTTTTAACATTCTCTCTCTTTTCAAAAACTTTTTAACATTCTCTCTCTTTAATCCAATGGTGATGTGATGAGTAATAAATTAGTAATAAGAATTTTTAGTAATTAAAATATCCTCACTCAGTCATTTTTACTTCCTTCCCATATTTTTGGATCTTAGTAGCAGCTGGCTTGGTTCTCTTCTTCGGGTCACTAATTATTCACTATATTACATCCTTTCTTCGGCTACGAGTCTCAAGAGTTTTATTAAAATTTTCGTTTTAGAAAATATGATGATACAACCAAAATACTTATACAGTTGGGTAATTTTATATTAGTAATTTTATATTTTTCTAATATGTGTTTTCATAAAAACATATTATATTTAAAGAGTGCATGATATATCATAATAAGATTATTTGTGTTAAGAAATTTCATAATATTTAATATTTTTATTAATAGAATTGGGCAGTAAAAATCAAACTCACCACAATTTAGTCACGTCGTGTCACTCTAATATCATATAAAAAATTGTTTTAACTAAAAATACTGAAACAATTGGTGAAATTACATTAATAATTTTATATTTATCTAATACAAGCCACATCTTTTAAAAAGAAAGATAACAAATTAGCAAGTCAACCCTACAAATTACAAAAAAGCTAATTTCGGCTTCTAGATTTGCAAAAGAAAATTGTGCAAAATTAGGAGGAGCCACTAGAAGAAGTTAAATCATAACAAAAGGGGTATCAAGTTGATGGCTGATAACAAAGCCATATTAGTCGGAGCTAAGTTTACAAACTAACTTAGCCGTCAATAATTCCATTAACCTCCTCTTCTCTCTCTAAGGACCCTCACACTCTCACCAAACACGCACAAAAAAAAATAATTTTAAAATTAAAAAACAGATTTTGTTTCTACCTTATCCTGTTCTTCTTCTCTGTGTCATTTCGTTCCCTCGATCTTTGAACTCATGGTAATACTTTTCTTTTCTTACCAAAAAAAAAACAAATAAGAGAGCGAAAAGAGTTGGAGGTAAGAAATTTTTTTTATTATGGAACCATTTAAAAAATGTGAATGTAATATATATATAGAGGAGAAGATTATATTTACAATTTTTTTTTTTACAAACTCTTAAAACTATATTATGCTGATCACTCATATACTTTTTATTAATATCTGGCCAGTTATACTCAGTATAATTTGTAAGCTTATAAGAAAAAAATTTATAAATATAACTTTTCCTATATATATATTAACCCCCAAGGATAGGTCCGTTGGCAACTGAGCTACCAGAGGTTTGCTTGAGTCAGGGTTCAAATCCTGCCTCAAACAAATTCTTGGAAAATCTTTGGGGGCCAGAGGATGTGCCTCCTTCCTCGATTGAGGGATTAGTCTCATCCTTCCTCTTGTAGCGAAGCTCAATGCACCCGTTGTTCCAATGAGGAGCTAGCTTACAAGGCCGGATCCCGAGGACAAGGTAACCAGAGGAGGTTGAATGGGGATACTTCAGATTATACCAAATATATATATATATATATATATATATATATATATATATATTGATTTGATTGATTTTCTTCGCAAGCAAGTTATGGGACGAATCTCTTCATGATATTAATCAATCTATTGCTAAGCCTCAGACCGGTTCAACTGCAAATATGTCTTCTTCTAGTACCTCACTCTGGGTTAGACCTTCTCCTAACTGGGTAAAATTAAATGTTGATGGGTCTGTGTCTTGTGGAAAAGCTGCTGCTGGTGGGCTTATTCGTGACTATAATGGTTATTGGCTAGGTGGTTTTAAATCTTTTCTGGGGTGTTGTTCCCCTTTCCTTGCTGAGCGAGCTCTGGGCTATTCACAATGGTTTAGAGTTTGCTTGGTGTTATGGTTATAAAAATTTAATAGTTGAGAGTGACTCTTCTCAAGCTATTAGATTGCTTACTGTACCTGGTAATGATACTCGAGAACTACATTTAGTGGATAGGATTCGAGCACTTATTCATAGATCTTGAAATGTCAAATTTAATCATGTTATAAGTGGTAATTCTTATACCGACTGGATTGCAAAGGCTGCTCTATCTTGCCCCTTGGGTACATCAGACATAATGTCTCCTGACCAGGCTCTTCAGAAATTGATATCAACTGATACTGTTGGATCTTCTAGCCAGATTTGGTTTGCTACTCCCTTTATTTTCATTTAAGTTTTCTTTTTTTCTTTTGTTTTGTTCTGGGGCCTTGCCCCTTTATTATTGTACCAAAAAAAAAGTTATGGGACGAATCATTGGCCGGGCCCACACCGGAAACGGGTCTGGGCAAGGTCGGTAAGTGTAACTCCTTCTCCGCCACGACCAAGCGGACACCGGTGGCGGAGGATGTACCTATCAGTCGCAACATCACCATTGTTCGGACCCACACCAATTTCAGAACCACAAACCTCGGATCCTGTCTCTCGGAAAAAATTTAATATGCTCCAGGACTACTGAATTTTTTGGTACTCCCTCTCACAACATTAATTTTCTCTTTCCTTTTTTACCGATTTTCATACTTTTACCATTTTACCCTCCTATTTACACTAAGGGACCACCTAAAAATGGTGATCCCGGTCCACTTTACATTACCTCCTGTCTCTCCTTCTGTGCCTTTACGGAAGAGACAGGTTGATAACAATGAGATTGTCTTACATGAATAAAAGTTATATAGTATGGGAAAAATGTTTATTCTTTTAAATGACACAACTTATATTTTTTCATTCTCACAAAGAGACGAGATCCACACCTTTTATTTTATTTTTTGTCAACTCTCCCTCCTCCTTTATCTATCTCTTTCTCTCTCTTAAAATGACATAACTTTACATCATTTAAAATGACACAGTTTACCCATACACTATTAATGTTATCACATTTTAATGCAAAAATTACCCAAGAAAGATAATAGTATTGAGATTGCTATATAAAGAATGAGTAGCGATACCACTGTTGCCAATTGGACAACTGAACCGCATATAAATATTGGAGTTAGTTGACGGCTCTTTGACCACATTGGAACTTTTTTCGTTTAAATTTACCAATTCGGTATCTAGATGGTTGAAATTATGAATTGGGGTTTTCAAGTGCCGATGGGTAGGGCCAGCGTATCTAAACGACGCCCCTCACCCATGCGGCACTCTTGTAATTGTTTTTTATTTTGTTTCTCTCTGCTAACTGAGTGCCGCGCACTTTACTCATCGGCACTCAATAAATATGTTTTGTTTAATTTAAACAAGTGACTCACCCCATTGCCACTAATTTATCAATTTTTTTAACCCCAATCTGTGAATCTCGTTTACTTCTCCGAATGAAAAATAAAAAAATATGAAAATTGATCTGTTAAAATGAAATCGGAGGCAGACAGGGAGCTAATCTCCGTCTTCTTCTTTCCAATTTACAATTTTATGGAGCTGGAGACAGAGTGACAGACGGGGGCACAGAGGCAGACCCACGTACGTGCGGACATAAATATTTTGATTTTGAATTTTTTTTTTTTTATTTTTACTTTTACTTTCGGCTAGCCCTTTGTTGTTGTCTCTTGGACTCTTGGTTCAAAATGGTAGCAATAAGCAGGGCACTCAGTTAGCAAGCCACACCGCTCCACTCTTGTAGTTGCAGCCTTCGTCTTCTTTTCCTCAGCCACGCCATCACACTCTCACAGCAAAGCAAAGGCCTTGTCTCGACTCCGATTGCTCCACCGCTTACGCCGTCCTCTTCTTCGTTCTCTCATGGTAAAGCTGCAAACTTTTTTTGTTTTTTTTTTTCATTTATCACATCATGTAATTTCAGCTTTTATTCACTATTATTGCAGTAGTGGTTTTCTCTCTATTTTTTTTGTTTCCATTTTTTTTATTCCATGGCAGATTCTTGACATATCGGTTAGCATTTTTTGTGTGGTTACATGCTGTCATGATTCCTATTAAAAGCTTACGTTTTTCTAAGTTTTGGCTTTTTTTATAATTTTTTTGAGGCCTTATAGATCTTTTTTTCCAATCACTGTTAAAGAATGGGAAGATACTGCAAAATTGAGACCCCATGTGAGGAAAAAAGGCTTGAAAAAGACGCGAGCACCTTGGATGAATTGTGAGGATTTACGGTGATGATTCCACACTTTGGTATTTTTTATTTTTTTTTTGTGAGTGGATTGTTCTGTTCCATCTGCTTGCTGATTGAATCTACACCGGCAATGAGATTTTGTAGGGATATATGAAGCAACTTCATTGGACTGCAATAGAAAAGATACTATTCGAAATTCTGATTTATCAAATGGTGAATTTGATGATCAAATCCAGATGTCGTCATTACCTACTTGAAGCAATTCCTTGTAGTTTTCCAATCTAATTAGTTATCAAGAGGTATGCCACATGCTCAAACTTCTCATCCTGAGGTTGCTGATGGTGTTTTTGAGCTGCATATGATTATTTGATGCCTTGAATGGCAAGTCTTATGTGCAGTTTACTGATTTTTCTATTAAGTGTGCTTATAAAATATAATTCTTGACATTCTCGTAGTTGAGTCTTTACATTTAATAACTGAAGAGATAGGTAGTATTTGCCTAGAATTGTTATTCACTTTATATGTTTTTCTTGCATTGATAAGTCAATTCCTCCATATGAAAGTCATATATAAAAAAAAATAGAGCCCCCGAACCCCCGCCACTAATTATGCGGACATGAACTAATTTTTCTGGGTCCGCCACTGCGGGGGCAGAGGCGCGTCCAAATCGGAGGAGGAGAACCTTATCAATGATGTCTCTGATTATGGAATGAACCTCTAATTTCTTAGACAAACATAGCAGGTAACTCATTCTCTTTGACTACAATTTATGGATCAATGGATTTTGTGTGGTTATGTTAAAATAAATTTTTTCTCTTTCAATTGGTTAAGCATTTGATATAGCTAGTTTTTTTGTTATAAGCAATTTAACATCTGATGTTTGATGTTGATTGTAGGTTGAAATCAGTAACTTAAATGATAATGTCTAACCCCAAAAATCTTGTCTAAAAGTTAATATTATAATGTCAGAAATGAATGATATAGGTTTGTAGCTCAGCTATAAAGTATACAACATTAAAGGAAGCAAAAAAATATATAGATTTTGTATGGAGCATTATCACCATATTGACTGTCTTCCTTAAGAAAAACTTGATATAAGATTGCAAAACTTGCGTTATCTGCCAGGAACTGTGGACCATCCCCTAAAACTTTTCTTCTCTTGCAAGATGATTGATTTAAAAATTCTCCATTTAGAGGAAAGTCCATAAATAACTTCCTTGGGTTGCATATCAAATGAATGATCCTACCAACATGCCACATGAAAAAGAGAAAAACGTAAATGCCAACTTTCAAATAGCAATAAGCCAGGACAAGTGCCTCCTAAAAGCCCTAGAGTCCTACACCAAATTAAGTGCTGACTTGAAAACAAACTATTAGCAACTTACGCAAAGAAAGAGAGAGATCTTAAACAGAGTTTCCACACTTGAATTGTGTGACATTTTCCATGAACCGTTCTATTATGGAGCATGACTTCATATATACTACTGTAAGATGGGAAACTACAAATAGTTTATTCTATTCTACATAAGTAAATACTCTACAGTTCTAGATCCCTTAACTTTATCCAACGTACACAGACCACCAGCACACTATGATATGATATTTGATTCCATTCCTGAGAATAAACTAATGTTAACACAACAACTTTATATTGGTTGAATTTCATGATAATTAATTGGCATGACATGGTTGGGTGCAGGGTTGAATTTTATAACTGATATGCTAACAACTTTGTATCATTTTTTAGCCTCATTGATCACTATTTTCTTTTATATTTTCTGGTATAGGAAGAACCTCATCCTCCCCCAAGTTGTACACACACAGACACACATAGTAAAGCTTCTTCCTAGCAATCTGCTTTTCGGCTCCTCCTCCTCTCAGTCCCTGTCAACGCTCTTGACTCCTTTTACTTTTTCACACCCACTACACACAGTCCCAGCCTGTGCAGATTCCCTCTCTGTTCCTTTTCTTGTTTTTTCTCAATGTTCCCTAAACTCAGCTTCACTTTCCAGTCTCCTTCCACTACCAGATCTTTGCAATCACCCTGTCTCCAGCTCGACAAGATAAGCAGAAGTTCAAAACACGTTCTCTTGGGGGTTAAAAAAAATCATTTTAATTAGAGCCGTAGCGGGTTTTGAGTGGCACTTATCTAAATAAAAAATTTATTTTTATTAGTGCCGTAAGGGGGCAGTACGACACTTGTTTGAATAAAAAAAAAATTTGTTGAGTCTCGCGGGGGAGAGTAGGCGGAACTGTGTCTGAAAACAAAAATTATCGAAAGTGCCGCGGGTACTGCTGTGCGTCATTTAAATACGCTGAGATGGACCCCCGACACTTAATAACCCCACATGGTAATTTTTTCTATTCACCTACCAAATTTGTATATTTAAACCCAAAAAATACCAGACCGGTCAAAGACCCGTTAGTTGACTCTCATAAGTTGTCTAAAGACAAAATTGACGTTTTAAATAAGAATTCTATATATAAAAACAACAAAGAGGAATTGAATGTTATAAAATGATGTAGAAGAGCTATTAAATAGCACGATAGCCATTTCTTTTAATGCTAAATGCGTGTTTATACACAAGTAAAACTTGGCAATTATATTCCCCATTTTACTTAGCAGTGCATAAACCATCATTTATGTTTATCATGTAACATGATATAACATTATTTTCCTACACATTAAAGAGGTGGGATCCACATATTTTTTTCCTCTTTCATCATTCTACTTTTTCTCTCCTTTTAATGTGAGAATTAGACACAAAACTTAAGTCATGTAACATAACATTAATAAAATCCTTAAATACAAACTGCAAAATCACACAAAATGAAGGATTCACAATGCAAGATCAAGCTAGCATGATAGTATTTACTCCAGTTCCCTATAAATAAGAAGTCTTAGTGACATTAGGCAAAAAAAAATTGAACACCGTACCCCACACTCTTCTATATATTACAATAGGAAAGCTAGTTACCGAAAGTCACTTTAAATTTTTTAAGGATTTTATAGCAATTTGCTGTGTTTTCATAGTTCCATAAGATTTAGACAGTAGTTGTAGTTTAGGAATTGTACTTGGATCGGTTCAAAATAATTCAAGTTCATGTTTTTTTTCCACGTTACATGTTTCATTTGTTGAATTACTTGATTTTATCTATAGATTTTATTGGCTTTTATCACGTGAGATAAGTTCATGGGGTGTGACACTTAAATATAATTCATTATTGAACCTACTACATAAAGACATTTGGTGAGCCGTAGCAAATTTAATGTGCTGCCGGCACACATGGTCCAAGAGAAGAGAGAGATGAAGAGAATACGAAGAGAGAAAGAGGAGAAGCGGACCACTGAATTAATTCACTGTGAGCTAACGATGAGTTAGAGTTAAGTCCATGTCTCTCAATGGATTTAATATCTTATTGTATAGGTACTCAAGAAAGTGGTGGTACAGAGCTTTACGAGTCACAATAAGGGGGCGTTTGGTATGAGAAATTTTTTTAGAATAGTAGGGAAATGTAATAGATAGAGAAATGATTGGAAAGATGAATAAAGTGAAATAGGTAGAAAAATGTAAAAAAAGTTGTTTGGTGGGGGAAAACTTTACTGGGAAAATTATGTAGCTTTATGAAATCAACAGTGCATTAAAAGTGAAATAACCGGTTTTCCGAAAATCCCACCTTCAAATTGGATTTTTGAACAGTGCGGATATCTATGTTTCTCATAAATCCATATTTCCTGGATAGATGGGTTTTTGGATAAATACGTTGAAACAAACATGGTGTTTCTAACAGTCATACTTGAGAAAGATAGATATCCTCCAAAAACCCTTCCAACCAAACACCACCTAAGTGTTATTTGATGTGTGGATGATAGAGAGAATGTAAAAGGGCAAGTTGACTCTAGAATTTGACACAATAATAACTTATAAAAGTGATGAATGCAAGATATCTCTTGGCAAAGAGGGAGGTATATAAAAGTAAAAAATATTCCCTAATAATAAAAGAGATGAGAGTTTAACCGTTTTGCCCATTATTTCATTGTTGTGAGTGAGAATGCACACAACTATGTGTACATGGTGTGCTAGGAGAAAGTGATCTCCTATACTAAAGTTCATATGCTCACTATGATTTGATTTGTCACATATCTTGAAACATTTCACAAACAGTAATTCAAACAATAAATAAACTACAACAGGTAATTCAGAAATTAAATACATAATATTAATGAGTTTTATATTTCTCATTTAATATGAGAATTCAAACTTTCCTACACACTATTCGATTTTCGTGCTGCCATGGGTCCTACATTTAATTTTTTTAACAAATGGGTCACACATATTTTTTATCTCTAAAACATGAGATTTCAATTCTCATTTAACATGAGAAATATAAAGTCCACTGTTAATATTAAATTACTATATACGGTAGTCATCCAAATTACATGGGAGCTTATCCGGTTGATGTGTAGTTGTAACTTGAAAATGGTGAGTAAAAAACTCAGAAATTCTAAACTACTATGATAATCATCCATCCAAGATTTCGTTGGAACTTATCCAGTTGATGTGTAGTAGCAACTTGTAAGTGGTGAGGAAAAATAAAATGGGCCCTAGATTTTTCTGCCTTGCCTCGGTGTCCTTTTTACTTCCTTCCCATATTTTTGGGTCTTAATAGCGGCTGGCTTGATTTTTTTCTTCGGCTGACTAATTATTCCCTATATTACATCGAGTGATGGAAATTTTTATATGTTACGAGTCTCAACTCAAGAGTTTTATTAAAGTTTTCATTAATTAAAGGATCAGTTTGCAACTTTTTATTTATTTATAACTTTTATTGCTTTAACTATATCATAAGGGATACTTGGAAGTTCAAGTACAATTAAAGAATGTATTCCTCAAAATACATAATTAAGATGTGATAGGATATTGTGACAACCAGGTCATGTTACAACCATGTGACTATCAGTCAATCTCACCGTTAAATTAATTTTTTGATCCAACGATCCTGATTTAATCTTTATATACACCCTCACATCCCCTTCTCTCTCCCCCTTTCTCTCTGATCATACTCTCTCTTACCAGTCATACTCTTCACTGCTGCCGCCGCCCATAGCCTTCGTCGCACGGACGCCTCTCTACCTGCAAGAATTACTTAGTTGCATCATGATTATCAGATCCAGGTTGTACCATGATTATAAAACCTACAATTATTCAATTTTTTTTTTAATCTGAATTGTTGTGTAAACAGTCTCTCTTCCATCTTTTATATACTATACTGTATACAATTGGAACCAACCCACAACAATTCTTGTTAACCATTTGAAATCAATGCTCGATTGTCATGCCAAGTCTTTAATTGAATATGAACAAAGAAAGCAAAAAAGGAAAGATCTCCATAAGCACCTAATAACGATAAATGAAAATTTTCAGCACTCATAAACCCTGTGGCGGCGGAAATTAAAGTTTATGTGAAGAACTGGAAATTAAACTGGATCTGCATAAGCACCTGAATTTTCAGCACACAAAAGAACTGGAAATTAAAGTTTCGCATTTATAAAACAGAGCGTATATCTCTTATACCTTATTTTAACGGCGGTGGTGGATTAGAGGGGGAGGCGTGACAACAACAGTGGAGTAAGGCGGCGCGACGGCGGAGGTGGAGGGGCGTCCGTGCGACGGCAGCTATGGGCGGCGACGACAGCGATGGAAAGTATGACTGGTAAGAGAGAAAGGGGGAGAGAGAAAGGGGAAGTTACAGTGTATATAAGGATTAAATCAGGATCGTTGGATCAAAAAATCAATTTAACGGTGAGATTGTTTGATAGTCACATGATTGTAACATGATTTGGTTGTCACAATATCCTATCCCTTATAACATTGCTTTATTCTATGAATAAAAAACATGAGAGTCCAAAAAGAACTCTTCTATTATTTAGTTTAGTTATACAAAGCCGTATAAGTATAACCTGGCACATTTTCTGGGGCAGTCCGTGGGCATGTTTGGTGTGACGTATAAGGCATGATAATATAAGTTTATACTATACATTATGATATTATCAGTTGTTTAATGTGACCATGATATTATCAGTTGTTGGGCTGATAAAGTTTTGATGTATTAGTTCCATATTTCTCTTCCCTTTCTACCATTCTCTTACTCATTCACATTCGACCTTCACTTCTCTTCTCCCTCCGTCACCATCAGCCTTCTGCTATCACCGGAGCAGCATTGCCACCATCATCGCCGTTAACGTTGTCATCCCTTTCTTTTATGCACTTTTAATTCAAAAAATAATAATTCCACTACCCCCTTCATTCCTCACAAACCCATTTCATTTCAACCCCACAAACCCCTTTTCCTGATTCAACTCTCGATGACCTCTTCTTCCTCCATGTGTCTCTTACAGTGCTTTAATTTCTGGGTTTTGGAGTCCCATCGAGAACAAGAAGCATTGTACCTCTTCTTTCAGATGACGAGTTCCTCTATTGACCCCATGAATGCACCTTTATTGCTGTTTTAACAGCTTGCCTTCAAATTTTGCATCTTCAATTGGGTCTTCAGATACATGGAGCGGTAATCAAAAGCGAGCATTTGGACTCTGTTTTTGTTGCAAAAGCGTTTATGTGTTTGTATGCGAGTGTGAGTATTACCAAGTTGTGCTTAAACTGTTTGATGAAATGCGCCAGAGAGATATTCCTTTTTATGCTAGCTAGGTTTGAATCTGTTCTCACTACATTAGAAGATGATGTTAACAATAAGTCCCGGAGCAGCAGAGTTTCTTGGCGTATTTTTGCAAAAGTCATAACAGAGAGTGCTTGTAGTCACATTGAAAGAGATTGGGAAGTTAATACATGATGGTGGAGAGGAACCTGGGAGTTTCTTAAAAGCTGGACTTGCAAGTGATGTTCTTGGAAGCATTTTGGAGGTAATAAACTCTGAGAAGGGTGATGTGGTTCTAAATGAGATGCAGAAATTTTATGTTGAATTTTTTTTCTCTGTGAGATGGGTTGGGTAGAATTTTATATATGGAATTTCTTTGTCTTGGTATTATTTCCCAGACATCTTCATTGCAATTGTAGAAGGTTCAATTGAGCATAAAAAATTTTAGGCTGAATTATTATGTCTGCTGGATGATGGCCTCTACTTAATTTCTTTATAGATGTTAAAAGTTTCAATGAATCTTGTTCTTTATTTAATGCACTTATCATCGAGATCCTTTTTGTGCGATCAATTCTGTCTTGTTACTCCATATTTTTTAAGCTGTCCTATAGTAATGTATGCATTTTTGTTGGCGTATCCAAAAGTAGGAAGTTGTTCCATATAAATATTTACAAGAATTATATAATTTTTTTATTAAAAGGGTATTTTTGTCAAAAGTATTTATTTTTATCCTATATATTATTGTGCAGTGCATTACCAAACACTAGATAATATTATCTTATATACATTCTCTTATATAATGTCATGCCAAACACCTGATAGTATTAAAATTTAATCATGTCTTATATAATCAGGTCTTATACTATCAGGTCTTATACTATCAGGCCTTATCATATCATGCGTACCAAACATGCCCTAAGACTCATAAGGAGTTTCTAACTCATAAGCTATTAGCTGTTGATAACTCATAAGCTGTTAGCTGTTGAAACTAAATTATTAGGGCGTTGCTTTTCTTCTGTTATTGAAGAAAACATCATTTTCCTGTAGACTCAAACATCAAACAGGACCCACCACTTCAGAAATTAAAAAAAAAAAAACTCAGCACAAACTTCCATGAGTCTATAGCAGAAGAGTTCAACTTTCCTGTGGCATAAGAATTGTTTTCCCCAAATTATTATTATATAATCTGAATGACATGAACCATTTAACATCTGCATTAGAATATGGCTTTTCGTTTTGTCTTTTATCATAACACAATAAAGTTCCTTACACACATAATATTTTATGGGGCCCACATTTTTTAAAACAAAAAAATAAATAAAAATTAAGGCACACAAAACGAATCTCTATAATATTACACAATAACTTCTCATACCACATAATTCTTATAAAACTCGTAGAATATAGCCTAATTTTTTTTTCATCTAAAAGCAATGTTGTTCTCTGCAGCTACATTTGTCTTGTTTAATTATTCTTCCCCAAATAAGGTATGGCTTCTGTTCTATTCACTTCGTCAACTTCTATGCCACCCTCTCCTTCAATTCTGGCGTCAGAACAACAACCACTCGCCAAATGAAGAACCTATTTACAATTATGAGACAAGCACTTCATCAAAATAAGTTCTATATTGGAGGGGCAAATCATCATTTGTATGTTTTCTTATGCAGGGAAGCTCTATGTTTGGGGGGCTAAGACTTGTGAATAAAATCCAATTGAAGAGGGCAACAACATCATCTTTTTCACTCTCTGGTGGCATTGAAACTAAAATATCTTTGCTCAATTGAAATAATTTCACTCATTTTCTCATAATAAATATTTATATATTAGGTCTTTGTTAGCTTATTTAATGTGTTGCATCTACTGGCTGAAAGGCTCAACCAGAAACTCTGCAAATTGTCCAAAGCTCCATTGCAAAGCAACTTTCCATTGACTCCCCAAACTAAATTTGCAGATTTGGGTGCTTATTCTCTAGACACTGTGAGGCCTCAAATATTAAACAGTACTTTTTAGTTGTATAATAGAAAATAAAGTATTAACCAATGCAACAAGTGCATTGTCATATGTTTTGGTATGTTCATATATATTTGAACAGGTTGAAATCATGATGGCTTTGGAAGAAGATGCTGCTGATCTGATTGAGAAGGTGAAGATTACAGTCACACCACAGCTTTCTTTAGTTACTGTCCTTGATATTTAAACAAATTGATCATAGAAAGCTTAATTTAATTTCTAAGTGTTTGTTATCTCCACATTCACTTCAAAAGTGATTTTTCTTTACATTCTTCAAATAAAAGTGTTCCTTTGTCTTTTGAGTTGATTGCTTGAGATCATAACTTTTCATGTAACGATTATCAATGACTTAATATTTAATACACACTCAACCTCGGGAGTATGTATATATGAAGATCTTTCAATGAAATTTCTCATAAAATGAGCATTACTACTTAGGCCCCAAATGGAAGTATAAAATTTGGAAGAATAGACTTGAATACAAACTAATTGTCTTGAAACATCAAACATTAAGCTACAGAGGTCTAACAAAAGCAGAAACATAATAACTTAAAAGCTTCATTGAGTTCTAGCGAAAGAGATTTCAGAGTACAGAACCGATATTTACAACAGCCAAAAACTCAGAAAAGGGAAAAACAAAAACCGTATGTTCAAATATACAGAAGGTGGCTTTCTTCTTATTCACATCCTCAGAATCCCATAAAGCATGTGGCTCAGTGTGATGCAAAAGACACAGCATAATCTGAGCCATTTTATTTGTAGCTTACTCATACATAATATAGATATAGATGTAGATATATATAATATTAATAATAAGAAGAAGATATGTCATGCAATATGATATATGATTCCCTTTGGAAATTGGAATCTTTGTTGTCATATGTACAGAAAACGTAGTCCCTCTGCCTCTGCCTCTGCCTAACGATAATCAAAGCAAAACATGTAACTTCCTCTCTCAACAACGATCCAAAGCACTCATAATCACCCTGCAAACCATTAAAAAAAGTTGACACCAAAAAAATTTAAAAAAGTGAATGAAATTGCAAAGGGCAAACGTGTCATTTCACGAAGTAGAAATTAAAAATAAAAATAAAAATTAGAGAACCAGTCTATACTCAGACTTCTATGCTCGCCGCTCTCAGCCGCACCTTCTGACGATTTTCTCCTCGTGAATTTCTTGAAATCCCCACCTGGCGTCTCCGCTACAAAAAAAATAAAATTAAAAAGATTATTTTGTTAAGAAATTAAGTCACAAAACTTTAATTAAAAAAACTATGGCATAATATTGTAACTATCATATTAAAAAAAAAATATAATTAAGAGTTTAAGAAATTACACTAATTGTATATTGATTTAACATTTTAACCCAATTGAAGAAGGGTTTTATAATTGTCATGGAGGATTAAAATTTGATGTTATAGAGATAAAAAAATATGTGGGACCCAAGTGTTAAAAAAAATTATACGTAGGACCCATGTCAGCACGAAAATTGAAGAGTGTGTAAGAAAATTGCAAGTCTGATGTTAAATGAGAATTATAAAATCGATCGAAGAAATGTAACAATTTTTGTTAGACTCAAATTCAGCTAAAAGTTGAACTTTTAACATTTTATTTTGTTAAACTCAATCAAAAAATCTGACCAATTCTCATAACTATGGATTTGTACTTTTATAGTAATTAAAGAAGATGAAGGATACTACCAAAATATTCTAGTACCAACTTACTACCTATCTAATTACCATTGAATTAAAAGAGAGAATGTTAAAAAAAATTTGAAAAAAGAAAAGAAAATATTGATACAATAATGATTAGATAGGTAGTGAGTTGGTAGTAAAAGATTTTGGTAGTAAAAATATCTTTATCATTAAAAAGATGAATAAGAGCTTACAAAAAAAATAGGAGAAATGAAAAAGAAAAAGAAAAAACAGAGAGAATAAGAGCATGATGAAAGAAAAAGAAAAGAAAAAACTCTAGAAAAGTTTAGAAAAATAATAAATAAAAAGTATTCAGAATAACACGATAATATTAAATTGTGTAAAAATTAACGTTGGAAGGTTCTGTTTCCTTCTTCTTGTTTTTTTTTTTTTTTTTCATGTCATGCAAACCTAGTACAAACAAGAAGAAACGAAAACATCTGAGTATTACAAGCAACAACGTAGAGAGAGAGAGAGGTTTTACGGGTTAGAGGGGAGCGAGGGCTGATAGGCACAGAAGGAGAGACAGGTTCCGAGGTTGTGGTTTTGAGATTGGAGGGGGTCCGAACAATGGTGATGCTGCGACTGATGGGTACATCCTTCCCCACCGGCGCCACCTGTGACCGGTTGCCTGTGGCGGAGAACGAGTTGTACTTGCGGAGTTTGCCCAGGCCCGTTTCTGGTGTGGGCCCGGCCAACGTTTCGTCCCATAGCTTGTGAAGAAAACCCATCAAATATTATATATATATGTGTGTTCTTACAATTTATAACACAAAGTTCAAAGATTGAGGGAACGAAACGACAGAGAGAAGAAGAAGGTAGAAACAAAATCTGTTTTTTATTTTTTGTTTTTTATTTTTTTATTTTATTTTATGTGTGTGTGTTTGGTGAGAGTGTGAGGGGTCTTTATAGAGAGAAGATGAGGATCAGGATGATGACGTGATAAGGTTAATTGAATTATTGACTGCTTAGTTAGTTTGTAAACTTAGCTCCGACTAATGTGGCTTTGTTATCAGCCATCAAATTGATACCCCTTTTGCTATAATTTAACTTCTTCTATATTGGCTCCTCCTCCTAATTTTGCACAATTTTCTTTTGCAAATCTAGAAGCCGAAATTAGCATTTTTGTAATTTGTAGTATGACTTGCTAATTTGTTATCTTTCTTTTTTGAAGATGTGGCTTTGTAATCGAGAAATATAAAATTATTAACTAAATATCATCAACCGCTTAAGTTCTTTAAAAAATTAAAATAATTTTTTACATGATATAAAAGTGTTGTAAATGAATATACGATCATGAATATATGATCATGAGTTTGATTTTTAGAGTTCTTAATCTATTCATAAAAATAATTAAATATTATAAAATTTCTTAATACAGGTATAATATTATCATCCACTCTTTAAATACTACAGGTTTTAATGAAAATGCATATTAGAAAAATATAAAATTATTAATGTAACACTATTCAACTGCTTAAGTATTTTGGTTATTGTTTATAAAAAAGATAAATAAGTATTTTGGTTATTGGAAGGATTACTATTATAACTATTTTTGCTTACAACTCTTAAATCTTAATTGGGATAGGATATTGTGACAACCAAATCATGTTACAACCATGTGACTATCAAACAATCTCACCGTTAAATTAGTTTTTTGATCCAACGATCCTGATTTAATCCTTATATACACTGTAACTTCCCCTTCTCTCTCCCCCTTTCTCTCTTACCAGTCATACTTTCCATCGCTGCCGTCGCCACCCATAGCTGTCGTCGCACGGACGCCCCTCCACCTCCGCCGTCGCGCCGCCTTACTCCACTGTTGTTGTCACGCCTCCCCCTCTAATCCACCACCGCCGTTAAAATAAGGTATAAGAGATATACGCTCTGTTTTATAAATGCGAA
Source organism: Gastrolobium villosum (assembly GCA_032173675.1). NCBI lineage: Eukaryota > Viridiplantae > Streptophyta > Magnoliopsida > Fabales > Fabaceae > Gastrolobium > Gastrolobium villosum. The sequence continues at coordinate 188,818 of JAVKPL010003740.1, forward strand.
ACTTTAATTTCCAGTTCTTTTGTGTGCTGAAAATTCAGGTGCTTATGCAGATCCAGTTTAATTTCCAGTTTAATTTCTAGTTCTTCACATAAACTTTAATTTCCGCCGGCCGCAGGGTTTATGAGTGCTGAAAATTCTCATTTATCGTTACTAGGTGCTTATGGAGATCTTTCCTTTTTTGCTTTCTTTGTTCATATTCAATTAAAGACTTGGCATGACAATCGAGCATTGATTTCAAATGGTTAACAAGAATTGTTGTGGGTTGGTTCCAATTGTATACAGTATAGTATATAAAAGATGGAAGAGAGACTGTTTACACAACAATTCAGATTAAAAAAAAAAATTGAATAATTGTAGGTTTTATAATCATGGTACAACCTGGATCTGATAATCATGATGCAACTAAGTAATTCTTGCAGGTAGAGAGGCGTCCGCGCGACGAAGGCTATGGGCGGCGGCAGCAGTGGAGAGTATGACTGGTAAGAGAGAGTATGATCAGAGAGAAAGGGGGAGAGAGAAGGGGATGTGAGGGTGTATATAAGGATTAAATCAGGATCGTTGGATCAAAAAATTAATTTAACGGTGAGATTGACTGGTAGTCACATGGTTGTAACATGACCTGGTTGTCACAATATCTTATCCCATGTTATAAAATACAAATTTGCAAAACAATTATGATAATACCTACTATTATTTATGGGTTTTATCAGTGTTATGTAACACAATGTAAGTGTTATTGTCAACTCTCACATCAAAAGGGAGAGAGAAAGTGAAATGATGAAAGAGAAAAAAAAACATGTTGACCCCACTTCTTTAATGTATGTGTAGGAAAGTGAAGTTATATTAATGTGTGTAGAAAAATATGTGGATCCCACCCCAACTTTTTTCTGCTTTATAATTTTAATTTCATCCTCTTCAAAAAAAAAAATAAAAAATAATAATAAAGAATGTCAACCTTGATCAACAATCACCTGAACTACTGAAACTAAGTCTACTAGCTCTTCTTCCTAATATTCTAGACGTGTTTTGAGCTTAAAATTATTGTTTATTTTTCTAAAGTGATCGGTGATCCCATAATTATTGAATTATGATATAGATATAATCTTAAGAAATATAAAATAGAGTTCTGTGGCATTACATTTTTACGCCTCTTCTATCTTAATATAATTTCTCTATTTACAATTCATCATAAATCTCATTATTTATAGGAAAAAATGTTTATCCATGACATAACTTATATCATTTTCCTCTTACAAAGAAATGGGACTCACCCCTATATTTTTTTGTCAACTCTCTCTTTCTTTATCTATTTTTTTCTCTCTCTTAAAATAACATAATTTTATATTCTTTAAAATAACACATACTTTACTCTTATTTATGTCATTCGGTTGTCTTTTTTATACAGTTTTAAAGTCCTGTGCAAGTTCTATTGGTTATATTTTTTAAATTGAAGTAAATAAATAGGAATTATTTTATGCTTATTATATTCACGAACAGTAGACAACAATGGGGATGTAGCTCAAACGGTAGAGCGCTCGCTTAACCATTTCAACATTGATGAGTTGTAATTTGAGTTATGATGCACGGACTATTGTAAAAGATTTGTGATTTTTGTTATCTTTTGTATACTTGCTAATTATTAGGAAGGGTAGATTGATCTTCACTTTTTTTTTTATTTCTTTGTTTTCTTTTTCTATTCTAGTGCAAAAAGATAAGTACGGGGAATTTGATGACTCATGTTTTATTGCACTTATTTGTTATTTTTGATTAGTATTTTTAGGATTTATTTAAATAAAATAATGATGTTTTGAGTTAATTTACATTTTTTAGTGTTTGATTGGGTTTAATTTATTTTCGTTAGAATTTTTCAGCTTTACGTTACTTCTGTATTTTGGCCATATCTTGATCCATAGTTGTCGGATTGACTCTGTTCTTATTGGGTTTTTCAGATAACACAGAGGGCTACAATTCTTATGAAGAGCTCGAAGCCCAATTCGGACTGGAAGCCGGTCGATTTCTAACGCCAAGAAGAACATGTTTTGATGAAGTTTTAGACCTGTAATTAAGTTTTATTTTATTATTTTATTTTGCATTTTAGATGAATGGGCCGGGCCGATCTGAATTAAGCCCAACCCAAATTGGTTTCTAACCTAGGAGCATATAAAGGAAAAGGGAAGAGAAACATTTTGATATTATATAATTTTCAAATTGGAGGATCAAGGCACATTTCTCTGAAACGTTCTTCGCGTTCTTCAATTTCTTCTTATTATTCTTTTTCTTTTATGCAATTTAATTTGTAATCATGTTTATCCTAGCCATGCTAGCCTAAACCCCCTTTTAATCAACCTAAGGGGAAGGGATTCCATGGATCTGTGATCTATCTCTAACCAGATTTGTTACTTTACCCTAACTCAGATCAATATCATGCGATTGTGGATATTCGATCTGAGGTTCGCGATTGCGATTATGGGTGAAGAATGATCATCAGATTTGATGATCTGATTAACCTCAATTGGAAATAAGGATTCTGATTTAATTGAGATTAATCGTGAATTTGGTAATTTCTCTAATTCTTTAACTAGATTTGTTTCTTTTCCTAACTCAGATCGATATCGTGCGATTGTGGATATTCGATCTGAGGTTCGCGATTGCGATCATGGAAAAGGAATAATCATCATATTTGATGATCTGATTGTTCTCAATTGAAAATAAGGATTCTGATTCAATTGAAATCAACCGTGAATTTGGTAATTTTTATCCAATTAAGGACGTCCATGGAACCCTAACCTTAGGTTGGTTAATTTTGAATTATGAATTTTAATTCCAATTTTATATTCTGCCTTTTAAATTATTTAAATTGAAATCAAAACCCCCTTTATTTTCGATTTTCAGCAACGATCTTCACCCAAACAATTTTCTTGGGAGACGACTTAGGGTTTCTACTTTACTGCAAATTTTGTGAACCCTAAATAAAAATAATTTTTAATTTACAAGTCATAACACGACACGCTGACACATTAATTCTTAAAAATATAAAAAATCCACAAATATTGATCGCGTGATACCCTAGAACATAGTATGTGAAGAAAATCAATAATTATTTGACACACAGTTGAAAGGACCGGAAGTAGATTGGCAACGGAGAGACATGTGTTTAACAATGGAGTGAGGAATCTATAATGTCTTCATCATGTTGTAATGTCTTAATCATGCATAACAACATGAGAGAAAGAAAAAAAAAAAGTGATCTTTTGATGTGGATCTCACATGCACCTTAACCTATTGTACCATCTCTCTCTCATTTTGGAGAATTAGCTTACCCCGTTACGAAATATTTTCAATAGGTTTGAAAATTGTAATGTAAATAAAACATACCCGAATAGAACTAGATTATGAACTTAGCCATTCCATTTTCGCAAGCCTCTCTCCGATGTATGAATCCATAGAAAAAAGAGTGGAAACATTACATCATAACACACCATACTTAGGCACACCTACAAATCACTTAACGGGAAACACAATTGACGTCACGCCTCTAAAGAGGTAAAACAAAAACAACATAAAAAAGCTGTTCCCCCCGTGGCCTTTGAGTTACCGGTTCTACCACGTCATCTCTCCGTCAACCAAACTACACCTCACCCACAAGGCCACAACCAATAAATTTCCCCCTTTTCTTTCTTACCCTCACTCTCCGGTAAAAAAAAAAAAAAAACAATAATTCAATTTAATTAATTAATAACTGCAATTATCAACATTTTAAAAGACACCATATCCCGTAATAAATGGTTTTTTGTTTAATCAGAAAAAAAAATGTTTAAAAAGGTTAATAAATGAAGAGGGTAAATTGGGAATATCGCCGGAGACCACGGAGGCAGGTTTGATAGGTAATTCAGAGACACGAACGTAGTGTTTATCGTCAAAATCATGAACCAACCAGAGTGATAACAGAGAAGGTTTAACAACTAGCCGGTGACGGAGTGCTAGCTCCAATCCAATCACATTCTGCCACGTAAACCTTCTTCCGCCCACGTGTCGACGGTCACCGTCAACTCACCCCTTCCGTCAATCCGTCCAAACAAAACCCAAAAAAAGTTGCTAAACATTTTTTCCCAATTTTCGTTAAAAAAAAAAAAAACGAACAAAGCACGAAAAGGCGTCGATATATTCTCGCCGGCCAAAATTAAATTAAATAAAAATAAATAAATAAATAAATAAAAACCCTAACTTTGTTTTGTTTCTCTCTCTCTAATTTCTCTCGTTCTCTCTCTTCGTTTCAGCTAATTTTCACGGTAGATCGGCGGCGAGGAGATCATGGACGACGACGACGATATCCAGTCACACCCTTCGCCGGCGAGCGGATCTCCGGCGTCTTCCCCGAGGGAGAATGGTAGGATAACGGTGACGGTTGCGGCGCCGGCACCGCAGCCGCCTCCGGCGGCGAACAGCTTGGCATTAGCGCTTCCGATTCAGCAGCAACAGAGGGGAAACAACGGCGGCGGAGGGAGGGAGGATTGCTGGAGCGAAGGCGCTACGGCGGTGCTGATCGACGCGTGGGGAGAGAGGTATCTGGAACTGAGCAGGGGGAATCTGAAGCAGAAGCACTGGCAGGAGGTGGCGGAGATCGTGAGCGGCAGGGAGGACTACACGAAGGCGCCGAAGACCGACATCCAGTGCAAGAACCGGATCGACACGGTGAAGAAGAAGTACAAATCGGAAAAGGCGAAGATCGCCGCCGGAGGCGGCGGCGCAACCAGTAAGTGGCCGTTCTTCGAGAGATTAGACCAGCTGATCGGCCCTACCGCCAAGATCCCCGGCGTCGCCGGAACGAGCGGCGTCGGGAACAGCAATTTGCAACCGCAGAAAGTGCCGTTAGGGATTCCGGTAGGAATTCGCGGCAGCGCGAATCAGTATCATCCTCAAAAGCCTCAGCCGCCGTCGCAGCAGCATCAGCAACAGGTTCAGTCGAAGAACCAGAAGATTCAGTTCCGGCGCCGTGCTCCTCCGGCGGATTCCGATTCATCTGAAAGAGAAGTGTCGTCGCCAGTTTCGAGCGACAGTTTTCCACCGGAAAGTTATGAGAGGAAGAGGCGGAGGGTGATGAATTCGAATTCTGTGAAAGGAAGGGAAGGAGTAAGAAAGGGGAAGGGTTGGGGTAGTGCGGTGAGGGAACTGACTCAGGCGATTCTCAAGTTTGGTGAGGCTTATGAGCAAGCAGAGAGCTCGAAGCTGCAGCAGGTGGTTGAGATGGAGAAGCAGAGGATGAAGTTTGCCAAGGACTTGGAGTTGCAGAGAATGCAGTTTTTCATGAAGACACAGTTGGAGATTTCTCAGCTCAAGCTTGGAAGAAAAGGTGGCAACTCAAGCAATCACCATAGCAGCAACAACAACAACAACAAACTAAACAATAATAGTGACAGTGAGTGAGTGAGTGAGTTAGTGATAACTAGGTTAAGGTTAGATTCCAATTCCATTAGCCTTTCTGCGAAGACTCTTGTGTATGTGTTTAGTTATTATCCCTTAATTGTTACAGTTAACTTAGTGGGATTGCTCTCCCCTCAAAAACTAAACAAAAAAACAAAAGAGCATGTGTTAAATAATTTAATATCATTGCAGCAGATGTATCACTTGTCATGTGTAACCCCATTCTGAATTATCAGTATCCTGATCATGTCATCATTGATAGCTCTACCTGGATACATTGTACATATTGGATATGCAACCTATGTATAGCAATTTAGCATTGTATTCTCTTCTTGAACTGTTACCTGGATATAGGGATGCAGTGTTATTTAGCAGTATGTTAATTGATTATCATCTGAAGCGGCATTCCTTTGAAACATTGCATCCCATAGAAGGTGGTTTCGTCAAATGAGTGCAAAACAATCTTTAACAGGAGGATTTTTCCTAGTTGATCTCCTATGTAGAAGAAAATAGTCCCATTTTGTAAGCGAAAAGCAAAAGCTAGCACAAGCTTCTAAAGAATATATGGTCCGTCTGTAGTTGTAGTTTGAAGTGATCTGCACTGCAGACATGATGACTTGACTTTTAATTTCAACACATCATTGAGAGATTATCTAGCACATTATGTTGGGCTAATCTTGGAACATTAACAGAAAGCTTAAATTCAGTTGATTTGGCAGGTGATAATGAATAACTCTCTTGAAAGCTTAAATTCTCCTGTGGATTTTAAGATTGGTTTTGTCTCTTACACTATGCGTGATTTCAACTTTTGGAATTTTATGGATGCTGTCAATCATATCAGTTGATTGCTATTTTGAGCCGCAGTATGTTTTATTTAATCATAACTGCTGATATGTAGGGAAAGCTTGAATGTTGGAGGTGTGTTGAAAATCGAAATTGTATAAATCAGCTCTGCAAATAAGTTTGGCTTGAAGGAGACTCTTCTGTTGCCATTGGATTTGTCAATTCTTATCAGGATCACCAGCAGGGCTTTGCCAATATCAGTAGAAGAATTCAGGATTTGAGGAACAGGGAGTGGGAGGTTAGAATTACTCACATCCATAGAGAGGGAAACACAGTTAAGGATTGGTTGGCTGCTCATGTTTTAGTTAATGACCGGAAAACTCAGTTTTTTTATTCTCCCCTGCAGGGGTGTCTAGACTTTTTGTCTAGACTGATGAAGTGATGGATTCTATTCCTACTAGAGGTATTTTTGGTCAGCGGTGAAAACTTTCTTCCTCCAAGCCACGAAGTGATTAGTCTCGTGTGAAAACTTTCTCTCTCCAAATCACGAAGTGATTAGTCTCATCTTACGGGTTTGAGTTTATTCAAAAAAAAAAAAATTATGAATTATGCCCCTGTATTACGTATACTGTGATGGAACCAAAAGGTCTTCAATACATGAAGTAGTTGTTTTTATAGAGCATCATTCTGTGCTTAACTCAGCAGTGCGAACCTAGAAAGATATAAAAAGATACTCAAACGACTCCAGTTGATCACGTATTTATGGTTTAATTTATGGAATCACGAAAGCTCGTAGCTAAAAAGCATTGGATTCTGGCGTTGATTCATATGACCACAAAAGCATGTCTCTCGAAGCTACATGGGCCTCCAGCGGCTTTTTGCAGAACATAACATAGGCATCTGTACTAGCTAGCCAGAGCTTTACTTCACAGTGCCCCTATTTTAAGAGAGAATTTTTAGTCACCATCACCCCAGTACTCCTCTTTATTTAAATGGGAAATTTTTATTCCATTAAAGCCATTAATTTTCATTTTTATTTTCCCCTCAATCCCAACTTCTTATCCTTTTTTAGGAGGGAGCATCAAAAATTTGTTCCTATTTTAGATTCATTCCATCTTTTACAAAGTTGCAGAGGAACCTTCAAATCTCTGGGATATTGACCAAAGTGTCACATTTGGAAAAAAAAATTACCACGCCAACAGTAAATTTTGCCAAAATATCACGCGACATAATTCGCTACACAATGTAACGAATTATGCATGTAAGTTCAAGATTGTTGAAATTCGCTACATAGGGTAGCAAATTTCAACAATTTTGACACATGATACTTTTTGGTTCTGACATGACATATTTTGCTACACTGTGTAGCGAATTACTTGCATGCATAATTCGCTACACTGTGTAGCAAAATATGTCGCGTGACATTTTCGCAAAATTTACTGTTGGTGTGGCAGTCTGGTAATTCTTTTATCCAAACAAAATGGTCACTCCCCCCAAATCTCTTTCAATGATGAATTTCAACTTTCAATACCCAGTGTGCTTTGGATCCCCAGGTTACCAACTTACCAAATAAGTTCACTAGGATAGTGTGAGTGTAGAGCTCATACTTCAAAGTTCAAAGTATCCCAATAAAGTACTCCTGTTAGTGCCAATACTGTTTACATTAACCCAAGGTTTAGCTTCCCCCTTAATCAAGCATATTAGCCTAGCCTCAGCAGTGCTTGTTTTTGTTTTTTTGTTTTTGTTTTTGATAAACCATATGTATTCTTCATGGGAGGCAATTTTGTTCGGTGAGAGTCCAGCATTATAGTATTAAACTCCTGTCAAAGATGGTGCTATAGAGAATTGAATATATACTCTCACCTTTATTGTTTAACTCTCTGAGCTACCATCATTTAGTCACTAATTGTTTCTTTTGTCATCAGGGTTCAACACTCTTGGGATAGGTAATCATAGTCCAACTTTGTAGAATAAGGCCACAGTTCTGTGTATGTTAAAAACCTTAACATGAAATCACAAGCACCGTTAGCCATAAGGCTCATGTTAGGAAAGTCATGGGCTCACTTCACTATTATTCCCTTATCTTAATTTCGTTAATTTAAAATTTTGCCTTTATTTCATCTTTGTTAATTTAAATTGTGCATTGTCATAATCTTATACAATTTTTAAGAAGGCTTTAATCCTTTTATGGTAAATGTAGATAAGTTATCTACATTTATTCTCAAAACCATATCGTTTTGATTTGAAAAATTAAAAAATTATAAAGAGAAAGATTATTATAACTTTAAAATAAATTAATTATAAAAATACTTTATTTTCAACCCTAAAACCTAATTATCTGCATTGATTGCAGAAAAAATGAACCCTTTTAAAAACCCAATAAATTTCAGAATGAATGAAAAGAAAAATAATTAAAGTCTCTCTCCCAACATCTCAACACTTCCTTAATCTTCTTTCTCCTTAAACTTATTCCTCACCCTTCAGACCTATATTGACTAATTTTTTATTTTTTTTAAGGGGACGCCAATGCATTCATCACATTTTTTCCACTAAACGTACATGCATCTTTGGTCAATGTGCGCATGTATGCCCCCTTACTATTCAATGTGCCCATGTGTATATAAAAAGATTAGTGCGGGGTTTATAGTCGACATTGTTTAAAAGATTAATATATAAAAGGAATCTCAGTTCTCAATTACTATTTGTTCTCCATTGAATCACTTGAAGGATATATAAAATTTCATATAATATAGGGTTTATCATCTATCATTTAACATGATTACAAAAACTTTCCTACATTCACAACATTTTGTGGGGCCCGCAGCAAAAAAAAATCCCGGCACGCAAAACGAATCTCTATAACATAAAACAATCACTTTTCCTACAACATAACTCTTATAAAACCCTATAATATAATAAGGGTTTTATAATAATTATGTTGTAGGAAAAGTAATTGTGTTATGTTATAGAGATTCATTTTACGTGCCAGAATTTTATTTTATTTTTGCTGCGGACCCCACAAAATATTGTGAGTGTAGGAAATTTTTTGTGATCATGTTAAATGATAAATTATAAATCCATATAATAAATGTATAAAGCTCTACAATAACACATGAACTCAAAAAGAAAAAAAGTTCAAGGGCTTTTAACTCTTTGTAGAATTGTCCTAATACATATAACGTCTACTAGTATCCCTCCAAGTGTTGGGATATATGATATATGGTTTGAATTTCCGACGAAAATGACACGCATTGTATTGTAATTGTGGGGACAGGTTCGTTAGGAAATAAACAACAAAAAGTTTGAGCCTATTTGTTCTAGATTTTTTAAAAGCACTTATGATTGATTTAAACTCATAGCTATCCGATCTCACAGTTTTCAAACATGTTTGGTAAGCAATTGTGGTGATATTTTTTTTTTGACTCAGAATACAGTGACAAATTTTATTTTTTTATCAAATAAAATTGATTCTGAATGTAGGACTTATATAATTAAAAGAATTTATAAATACTTTTTTACTTAAATGTGATTTTACTTTATTATTCAAGTTAAAATAATTCTCTTAAAATAACTTTTGAAAATATTATTCTTAAGCGTAGAATTTTTCTTTTAACATTAATTTGTTTTAAAATTAATAAAAAAGATTCTTCTAAAATTCAAATGAACGCTTAAACCGCCGACAAAGTTCGCGATTCTATTGGCAAACGACAAATAACAAAATTAAATGACCAAATTAATAAGATTAAATATTATACTTTTATTGTTGTTCCTCAAATGTCTCTCGCACGCGCACCCCAAATCCATTTTTATATGTGTTTTATATTTTTCATTTAACATGAGAATTCAAATTTTCCTACACATCATTCGATTTCCGTGTTGACATAGGTCCTACATTTAATTTTTTCTAATATATGGGTCGCACATGTTTTTTATCTCTATAATATGATATTTCAATTCTCATTTAACATGAGAAATATAAAACCCTTTTTATATAGGCATTATGGTTCTTCTGTCCAAGTTCACTTTCCTAAACATAAATTCAAAATCATATGCCGTCCTGTTTCTCTACTAATAATGTAAAATACTTTTAAGCATTATTTAGAAGGGAGAGATTATACTTACTATCTAATTTTCTTATTACTTATTACTGTCAAATCTTAACCGTTGATTTCCGTCAATCTAACGGTTATAATTTATAACAAAATTAATAATTAATTTACAATAAGTATAATCGTTAGATTGACGGAAAATAAACGGTTAAGATTTAGTAATAAAAAGTGGTAAGAAAATTAAGTAGTAAGTATAACTTTTTCCTATTTAAAATTAGGAAATAATAGAATGGATACACTCATATTTTATTTTAATATTTATATGAAAATTCTTAGTTATATATATACATAATTTTAGTGTGTGAAGGGTGACTTACGTGCATGATTTATTTGATAATTAGTAGCAGGAATAATGCAAGAAGAGTTAATAATTTACACATATATAAGTGTAGCATTACAAATTAGTATATTAATATATGTGATATTACCACGTATGGATTATTTTTTGTATAAAGAGTAAAGTGACGATAGAAAAAACCTAAAAAACTTAAAATAATTATTCTATTGTAATTTTATTGAAAAGAAATATATATAAGAAGAAGGTGAACATTAAAACTGAAATCTTACGTATAATTAACATGTTTATCTTTTAAGTTCACGTTTTGAGTATTCAACGATCATGAAATGGTTTTAAATAGCATTCTCTCTCTGTACTTCGAAGATTTCTCTGATAAAAGAGAAAGACACAAAATGTATTAATGTGAAATTATTAGACTCCAACAGAAATTATGATAAGTCATTCTACAATAAAATTCGTGGTTTTTCCCTTCATAATAGGACTTTGTCTTGTTCTTGGATATTTCCTAGTTCTTTTTCATTTATTGATGTAAAAGATTTTTCTTATTTCATGTTTTTTAAAACAAAATTAATGAATCAGTGATTTTTTTTTTATAACTTTACTTTCGGTATTAATAACTGAAAGTGAAGATTAATAATGAAACTTTATTTGTTTTAAAATATCATCTAATTAATGCATATAAAATAATTAGGAAAGTTATTAACTAGTTTTAGTTAAAGAAAAATATAGTTAGTTTTTAGTAAAATATTTAAAATATTATCATTTGATAACTTTTTGTTTATTTCATGACAGGAATACAAAAAAGTAATTATAATTAATACTTCTTTAATATCTTAAATAAAAAATAATTAAAAAATATTTTTTCTAAAACTATAAATATTTAAAAAGAAAAAAAAATCATATTTTAATATTGATTTTAATTAAATGTCATTATTTGAATCAATGATAAAAGTATTGAATTGAAAGAAGAAGTAGATTTGGAGAGGGGAGCAGAGATTGCATTTGAAAATGATAATCATTTGGGTGGAAAAAAGCATTTGATTTGATTGGTGGAAACTCGAAGAGTGTTTGCGAGGTGAAAGATTAATTATACAATAGAGAGAGAGAGAGAGAACATACGTTACTACGACGAACATGCTATAAAGTTAATTAACGTATCACTGTCATTCTCTGCTAAAAGAATCATAATCTAAACACTTTTGAGCGATACAATACTGCAATGAGCACACTATTGACCACAACTTAATCACATACATAAAAAAGATGACTAAACTCGGTTTGGTCCCTAATTAAAAAAATATGATCTTCGCGCTTTTGTCTTTAATAAAAAATTATCTATATTAATTTTGGGTTTATTTTTTCTAAAGTTACTTTAAATAACTTTATCTAATGTTCTTCGAAACGACGTCGTTTTGGGACGGAAATCATGGTATTTTTGTAATTTTAATTTATTTCAGGGTTATAATAGTCTTTATCATTCTAATTTTTTTTTTTCAACCCCAAAATGACGTCGTTTCGATGAAAATTAGACAAAGTTCTCTAAAGTAACATCGGAAACTTTTTTCCCATTAATTTTTTTTAGAAATTAAATTGGATTTTTATTAAATTTATGAGGGATGAAATATTCAAGAATTCAAATCCTAGCGAGACCAAATGTTATTTTTTTTAAGGGACGAACGAAGGTGAGACTGTATTTTTTTTGTTAAAGATCCAAAAAGGTAGTTTAAAAAGATTTAATGTTTTATCTCCTACCTACACATAAAAATCTGTAATGACTTATGTGAAAGAAGAAATAAAGAAAGAAGATGAAAATAAATTTCACATATTTTTATGCGTGTGTAGAATATAAATTTATCTCCTACAACATGAGAAACAATAAATCCTATCTAAATTTTCAAAATGTCCATTTTGTCCCTCTGAGTCTTGTCTATTTTGAGGACTAGACTGCAAATAATAAGTAATTGAAGAGTGATAATGAAAATACATTATGTCATGAAATTGAAAATGATTATTGGTAGTTTTGTTTATGACAAAAAAAATGGGAAATGCAACCTGGTTTATGTCAAATGTTGACCAATGATCCCAAAGCTAGAGAGAGAGAAAGATGATTTGATTTAACCACCACTATAATTTGAACACGAAATTAACTAACCTCGGATAATCCTTCCTAGTAAATGTTTCAGTCAAAATGAAGTTTGCCACAGTCAATACTAATAAAAAACATTCTACTTCTCTTCTCTTCTCTTCACTATTCACAGCACAGTTTTGCTTCTTGTCTTTTTTTAATTTGAATCCTAGTTAGTTGCTAATTACTACGTTAACATTTTACACAAAATTGCAAGTGTGTGACAGTAGCAAATTTTTATTCTCTCTCTCTCTACTGAGAGACAGAGTGTAGAGAGAGAAAGTAGGAAGAGATTTTGAAATGAAGGATGAGTAAAGCAAAAACCATCCTTTTCATTGTGGGGTTTTCGTAAAACTTAAAATTAAAAAAAAAAAAAATTGTGAAAGAAAAAGAAAGAGCCTCATCTCTTCCACAGTGAGACACAAAAAGGAAGAAGAAGGAGAAGAGAAAGAAGAACATAAAAGACAAAGGAGCAAAATGCTGGTGCGCTTTTGATCTCCAAATTGGAGGATCGGGTCACGCAATCGAAGATCTTAGAATTTCATATCTGCCCTTTGCATTCAATTCAACGATCGTCCCACATTTCCACTCCCAGTTTTCAATGTAAGTGTTTAGGGTTTTTTTTCTTTATTTTTTTATTTTTTTATTTTTGTTCATGCATATTTGTTTGTTTATAACCATGATAATGCTTCATGAAACTCTGTTTTGTTTATTTATTTTATCTGATCTTTGTTTATTTTATTTTTTGCAAGTTTCTGAGTTTAGCTTGTTTAGTATTGGATTTTGGGTTTATGTGGTATCTATGCAACTTGAGTCAAGTTCGGTCTTTGGCTGAGTCAGATCTAATTCGTATAATTTTCTTTGTGGCCAATTTGGGTTTCTATTTTTCGGTAAAAGCTTGAATTTTGGGTTCTGGGTTGGGATCTATGGTATGCCTCTGTTAGGGATTGAAACAAATGGGATTTTCCTTATGTGCATCTGGGTAGTCATTTAATTTTATTCAATTTTCAACTTAATTAAAAATGTAGATTTGTAAAGTAATGCCAATTTGGAAATAACCCACTGAATACACAATTAAGCAAAAAAGTTTCTTTTTTTTCTTCCCTTCTTCTGTTTGTATAGAATCTACATTCTGACTTAGGGATTTCTTGTGTGCAGTTTTGCTGATTATGATTGGTGCCAAATGAAAATGATGGTGAAGTATGCGTCTGCTTACGTGAATTGTTCCCAAGAGTGATATATAGTGTTACCTTTAATAGACAAAAATGAAGTCTGACACACTTCTTGACTATGCTGTACTCCAATTGTCTCCAAAGCGTTCAAGGTGTGGATAACATTCCTTGGGATTTTTTAATTGTTATATGCTTTTCTTATGATTAGAGTTTGTAAATTATGTTTCCTTATTTTTCTTTCTATTAAATTGGCAGATGTGAGTTGCTTGTTTCAAGTGATGGAAACACTGAGAAACTAGCTTCAGGATTAGTAAAGCCATTCTTGACCCATTTAAAGGTTGCAGAAGAGCAAGTTGCACTAGCTGTTCAGTCAATTAAGCTAGAAATTGATGCACATAAAAATGCTGAGACGTGGTTTACAAAAGGAACATTTGAGAGGTGAAAGCAATGACATGGGAATTTTATATATTTTTTACCTTTCTATGCAGTGAGCCTTCTGGATTTCTTTTGAGTTGATTGGCATTGGTGCTTGCAGGTTTGTGCGGTTTGTTAGCACGCCAGAGGTTTTAGAAATAGTCAATACCTTTGATGCAGAGATGTCCCACTTAGAAGCAGCACGAAAAATATATTCTCAGGTAATAATAACAAACCTGTTATCAAGCTGAGAAGATTGGTGCAAACAACTGAAAAATGCAATCACTTTTTTTTTCCTTTTTTTGTTGATATTTGGAATATCTTATTTCAGGGGGCAAGAGATCAGCGTACGGATTCACAAGGTATGTTTTCCTTTCAATTAGACCTATAACTATAGCCTGAAGATTGATTAATACCAAAGTTCATTAGTAATCTTCATATTTCTTTCCCTTTGATCTCCCATTTGAGTATATTTTACTGTTAAGGTAAGGCCAATTAATGTATTTTACATAGTTCACCATGAAATGAAATTACTATTTTCATAGATAAAATCTTCAGGCTATAGTTATGTGCAAGCTACTTGTGCTAGGTATCTTGGCACTTTTGGAATGTTATCTTGTGTCTGTAATAGTTTATCTAATTATTGCCTAATTATGTGATAATCTGTACTTACCGTATTTGATCTTGGTGGAGGTTCTGTATCTGATTAGATAGAAAATGAAGTTAATGTAGCCAGAGAGGAAAGGGAAAAAACAATATTCAATTCTTAATTACACATGCTCCCATAATTGCACCTACAGAATTGCTCTGTCGGGTTGTCAATACTGAAGCCTTGCAAAGAAATAGAAACAAAGAATGAAACTCATGCTTGAACCAAGAATCACCTGGACTTTTATATGGAGAAAAGAATGAAAAAGTGAAGAAAATCAGGGAAGTGA
>JAVKPL010003741.1:0-20372 GCA_032173675.1 Gastrolobium villosum
ATTAAAAATAATTTTTAATTTGCGCGAGTTCGTCAGCTCGTGTCAAATTTGGCGCCGTTTCCAGGGAAATGGCATCGGTCTAAATCGTTTTCTGATTCTTGATCATCTTCTTTTTCTTTAATTTTCGTTTCTGTTAAAAAAAACAAAAAAATATATTTATTTTTGCGCATCTGTCTTGTTTCTGCGTTTGAACTTATAACACCTCAAATATTTAAATGTGTATTTTAATATTATATTGTGAAATGAAAATTGGTGGATTAGTGAAAATCCAAGGATTATGGCCAAAATGGGCAAAAAGGGCAAAATGGTAATTTGCCAACCGTGTGTTCTGAGGCTTAAATACTGAGTTAGAGATTTCAAATGACAAAAGTAATACTGGAAATGGAATCAGGGCGGAAAATTGAGTGAATAGGCAAATTTGGAAAAAATTGATGAATAGTGATTTTTAAGTGTTAAAATACTGTGATGTGAGTGTACCGATAGGTGTGAAATTTGTATCAATATTTTGGAGAAATAAAAATATGTCATGGACTGGAAAAATATGTAGACTAAGAATTTATGATCGGAATTTTTATCGGGGTTAAAGTTAGATCGCGTGTGGGACCCGTGTGACCGAAGTCACTTGGCCCCCACCTCTTTTTCTTCTTTCCTTCCTTCTCTTTTCTTCTTCATTCTCGCGCGCCCCCTGCAAAAAGGAACCAAAACCCCATTTCTTCACATTGTTGCCATTTCTTCATTTCTTCACCGAATCGCTTGATTTTGGTGTTGAAATCTATTGTAAACAACCTTCCAAAGCCATTGGTAACACTTAGAACCCTTGAATCCATCTCTTGGCTGCGTTTTTTGGGCAAAACAGATCCGACCCACTTGGGTTCTTGGAGCTTTGTTGGAGTTTTGATCTTCTTATGGTTTAGTGAAGCCTTGGTGGTGATCATACAACACATTGTGAGTATATTTGTGGTATTTTTGTGGTTGATTTCATAGATCTAGGAATTTATGCTTTAAACCTTCAATTTTAGATGTGTGATGATAGAGAGCCCAAATGGAAAAATGCTATTAGATGAAAAGGCCTTAGAATCATGCTTGTAAGCTAGAAATGCTATGATAATTTTTGGTGAAAAAGATAGGTTTTTAACTTAGGAAAATTTGAGGAATTTTCATGAAAAATGAGTTTTGGTGTAATTTGGATTTGATGATTGTTGTAGGGTGCCTCACACGGACGTGATTGTGAAAGGTTGATTTGGAGCATACGTTTGGAACGGATTTGCTCGTATTAAGGTAAACTCTTGGAACTTGGGTTTAATCCCTAGTGTGCTCCACCACACCTAGTGGAAGGTAGTGGTTGGATTATGTGGTTATGACATGGTGTGATTGTGTGCTTGTATGCATATTGCTTGTATTTTGTGAAAATTGTTTGGTCACTGGCCAGTTGACGTGTGGAGTTTGGACATCCGCTGGGTTCATCCTTGTGAGAATGCCAGTCGGGTTTTGCCGTGGAGTCGACTCTGGGAGCGGCGCCAGGATGATCCAAACGTGGGACATCCGCCGGATAGGGCTCATGAGGAGTTCCGGTTGGGTATTGCCATGGAGTCTTCTCAACCATGGGAGAGGCGCCAGGATTGTCTCGGGAGTTATATGATGGAGTCCTTGAACATGAATCCATGCGTGGATGTTCTTGGGTGTCTCCAGTTGGATGGTGATATTGTATTGCTTGCATATTGCATGATGTCATATTTATACATTTTAGTGAGCCATGGAGTGGAGAGAGCCTCTAGCTCCATTGGTTTACTGAGATATATCCGTATATCTCACCCCGTGTTTGGGGGACCACATTTCAGGTCACTATGAGCCGGGAGGAGCTTCGGGCAAGAAGCCCGTATAGTGGACATTGGATTTGGCATGCGGTGCATTGGGATTGCATGACATTTTGGAGGAGGACCATGGATTGCACATAGCATGACATTAGTATTTTGAGACTTAGGCCATGAACATATTGCATGATGTTACTGCCATGCTTTTGTAGTGTTCATGATGGTATACTAAGTCTTGTTTATAGTTTATTATTCATGACATGGATAATTGTATATTTGAGTGAGCATGGGACTTGTCCATTGCCACATTTATAGCCTTGAAGTCTTGGTATTCATGTTGTAAAAATGGTCCATCTTTGTATGTAAATGGCCATTACATTGAGGACTTTGTAAAGGATGTTTGATTTAAGGAAAATGCATGATGGAAGGGCCTAGAGCCTACATTAGGACATGATTATGTGTTGTGGGGAGTACCAAGGGGTTAGGGATGGATTACACAACCTTTCTTGGGCTTAAAATGCTGTAATCTGTCATTTTTGCTGCATAGTAATCGATTACCCAAGCATGGTAATCGATTACCATGATAACACATATTTTATTACACTTATTTGTTACTCTAGATTAGTATTTTTAGGATTTATTTGAATAAAATAATGATGTTTTGAGTTAATTTACATTTTTAGTGTTTGATTGAGTTTAATTTATTTTTGTCAGAATTTTTCAGCTTTATCGATTACCACCCACTGGCCATATCGATTACCACAGTGTCGGATTGACTCCGTTCTTTCAGGTTTTTCAGATAACACAGAGGGCTTAACTTGATGGGCTAGAAGCCAAATGGCACGTTTTTGAAACCACGGTAGATAACGTAAAAGACTAGAACATATTTTGCTAAAGATTTTAGACTTGTAATTAAGTTTTATTTTATTATTTTAAATTTTAGACGAATGGGTGATGTTAGTTAAATTATGATTCCTATCAATTGAATTGCATTTACAATTATAGTGTGGTTTGTGAACCCTAGGGACATATGAAGAAAAGGAATATGATAAAAGAAAAATTTATGTAATTTTTATTGTGGATTAACCCAATCATTGTGATTGTTCTGCGCTTAATATCATAATCAATTCTTCTTCTTTTACAACGGGTTAGTTGCTTGACTAATCTTTTATGCAATTTAATTTGTAATCATGTTTATCCTAGCCATGCTAGGCAAAAAACCCCCTTTTAATCAACCAAGGGGAAGGGATTCCATGGATCTGAGTGTAGAGGATCTGCGATCAATCTTAACCAGATTTGTTTTTACCCATTAATCAATATCGTGCGATTGTGGATATTCGATCTGAGGTTCGCGATTGCGATTATGGTTAAAAGAAATCAGATTTGATGCAGAATTAACCTCAATTGGAAATAAGGAATCTGATTCAATTGAGTCACATTAATCGTGAATTTGGTAATTTAATAAATTTGTTTCTTCGGATAACCAGATTTGTTTAATTTTTGTCTAATCTCTGCAGGCGATATCTGTAAAGATTGATGGATATTCGATCACAAAACGATTTGACCTGAAATTGTGTAATTTTTATCCAGCTGAATAATCATCAGGATTTTTAATTTAAATTACGAAAATAAAATTCTTCTTTTGATTAGAAAACCGTGAATTTGGTAATTTTTATCATCACAATGAAGGATTTCCGATTGCAGTAATCGACTTAGGTTTCCACTAATTACATTTTTAACCCCAGTTTAAACGTGTCAAATGAAAAACCCCCACAATTTTATAAACAATGGTAATCGATTTTTTTTTGTTTGGTAATACCAGGTGAAGATCAATTTCCTTGAAAAATTTATTGTTTCCGTTTACATTTTTAACTGGTAATCAATTTTTGAACCCAAATTAAAAAAATTTAAAATTTCGTTATTTGCGTGGTTTCGAAGCACGATAGCCATTTGGACTGAATAATTACCATACAATTTTGTTAATTCAGTTCTTGGTTTCAAAAAACCTGAATTTTCGAAAATTACACTGTGGTAATCGATTACCAGTGGGTGGTAATCGATTACCACCTGTCAAAAATGAGGCAGTAGCTAAATTTCTCAATCCTCTGTTCTGGTAATCGATTACCAACTTTGGGTAATCGATTACCTCACATGGTAATCGATTACCAAAGCTCAGTAATCGATTACCAATGAAGACAGTAGCTAATTTTTCGTCCCCTGTTGCATGGTAATTGACACGAGCTGTCGAACTCGCGCAAATTAAAAATTATTTTTAATTAGGGTTCAAAAATTTGGAGTAAAGTGGAAACCCTAAGTCGTCTCTCAAGGAAATTGAATTGGTAAAAATCGCTTATGAAAACAGAAAATAAAATGGGGGTTTTGGATCTCGGTTGAATAAAAGACAGAATATAAAAACTGGGGTTAAAACTTCGTAATTAAAATTAACCAACCTAGGGTTAGGGTTCCATGGACGTCCTTCATTGGATAAAAATTACCAAATTCACGGTTGATCTCAATTGAATCAGAATCCTTATTTTCAATTGAGAACAATCGGATCATCAAATATGATGATTATTCCTTTTCCATGATCGCAATCGCGACCCTCAGATCGAATATCCACAATCGCACGATATCGATCTGAGTTAGCAAAAGAAACAAATCTGGTTAAAGAATTAGAAAAATTACCAAATTCACGATTAATCTCAATTGAATCAGAATCCTTATTTCCAATTGAGGTTAATCGGATCATCAAATCTGATGATCATTCTTCACCCATAATCGCAATCGCGAACCTCAGATCGAATATCCACAATCGCACGATATTGATCTGAGTTAGGGTAAAGAAACAAATCTGGTTAGAGATTGATCGCAGATCCTCTAAACAGATCCATGGAATCCCTTCCCCTTTGGTTGATTAAAAGGGGGTTTAGCCTAGCATGGCTAGGATAAACATGATTACAAATTAAATTGCATAAAAGAAAAAGAAGAAGAAGATGAAGAACGCGAAGAACGCTTCAGAGAAAATGCTTTGATCCACAATTCTGAAAATTACATAATCCTCCCCAAAAATGTTTTCCTCCTTTCCTTCATATGTCCCTAGGGTTCACAAACCAAATTGGGCTGGGCTCAATTCAGACCGGCCCGGCCCATTCGTCTAAAATGAAAAATAAAATAATAAAATAAAACTTAATTACAAGTCTAAAATCTCAGCAAAATATGTTCTTCTTGGCGTCAGAAATCGACCAGCATCTAGTCCGAATTGGGCTTCGAGCTCTTCATAAGAATTGTAGCCCTCTGTGTTATCTGAAAAACCCAACAAGAACGGAGTCAATCCGACAACTGTGGACCGAGATATGGCCAAAATATAGAAGTAACGTAAAGCTGAAAAATTCTGACAAAAATAAATTAAACTCAATCAAACACTAAAAATGTAAATTAACTCAAAACATCATTATTTTATTCAAATAAATCCTAAAAATACTAATCTAGAGTAACAAATAAGTGTAATAAAATATGTGTTATCAGTAATCGATTACCATGCTTGGGTAATCGATTACTATGCAGCAAAAATGACAGATTACAGCATTTTAAGCCCAAGAAAGGTTGTGTAATCCATCCCTAACCCCTTGGTACTCCCCACAACACATAATCATGTCCTAATGTAGGCTCTAGGCCCTTCCATCATGCATTTTCCTTAAATCAAACATCCTTTACAAAGTCCTCAATGTAATGGCCATTTACATACAAAGATGGACCATTTTTACAACATGAATACCAAGACTTCAAGGCTATAAATGTGGCAATGGACAAGTCCCATGCTCACTCAAATATACAATTATCCATGTCATGAATAATAAACTATAAACAAGACTTAGTATACCATCATGAACACTACAAAAGCATGGCAGTAACATCATGCAATATGTTCATGGCCTAAGTCTCAAAATACTAATGTCATGCTATGTGCAATCCATGGTCCTCCTCCAAAATGTCATGCAATCCCAATGCACCGCATGCCAAATCCAATGTCCACTATACGGGCTTCTTGCCCGAAGCTCCTCCCGGCTCATAGTGACCTGAAATGTGGTCCCCCAAACACGGGGTGAGATATACGGATATATCTCAGTAAACCAATGGAGCTAGAGGCTCTCTCCACTCCATGGCTCACTAAAATGTATAAATATGACATCATGCAATATGCAAGCAATACAATATCACCATCCAACTGGAGACACCCAAGAACATCCACGCATGGATTCATGTTCAAGGACTCCATCATATAACTCCCGAGACAATCCTGGCGCCTCTCCCATGGTTGAGAAGACTCCATGGCAATACCCAACCGGAACTCCTCATGAGCCCTATCCGGCGGATGTCCCACGTTTGGATCATCCTGGCGCCGCTCCCAGAGTCGACTCCACGGCAAAACCCGACTGGCATTCTCACAAGGATGAACCCAGCGGATGTCCAAACTCCACACGTCAACTGGCCAGTGACCAAACAATTTTCACAAAATACAAGCAATATGCATACAAGCACACAATCACACCATGTCATAACCACATAATCCAACCACTACCTTCCACTAGGTGTGGTGGAGCACACTAGGGATTAAACCCAAGTTCCAAGAGTTTACCTTAATACGAGCAAATCCGTTCCAAACGTATGCTCCAAATCAACCTTTCACAATCACGTCCGTGTGAGGCACCCTACAACAATCATCAAATCCAAATTACACCAAAACTCATTTTTCATGAAAATTCCTCAAATTTTCCTAAGTTAAAAACCTATCTTTTTCACCAAAAATTATCATAGCATTTCTAGCTTACAAGCATGATTCTAAGGCCTTTTCATCTAATAGCATTTTTCCATTCGGGCTCTCTATCATCATACATCTAAAATTGAAGGTTTAAAGCATAAATTCCTAGATCTATGAAATCAACCACAAAAATACCACAAATATACTCACAATGTGTTGTATGATCACCACCAAGGCTTCACTAAACCATAAGAAGATCAAAACTCTAACAAAGCTCCAAGAACCCAAGTGGGTCGGATCTGTTTTGCCCAAAAAACGCAGCCAAGAGATGGATTCAAGGGTTCTAAGTGTTACCAATGGCTTTGGAAGGTTGTTTACAATAGATTTCAACACCAAAATCAAGCGATTCGGTGAAGAAATGAAGAAATGGCAACAATGTGAAGAAATGGGGTTTTGGTTCCTTTTTGCAGGGGGGCGCGCGAGAATGAAGAAGAAAAGAGGAGGAAGGAAAGAAGAAAAAGAGGTGGGGGCCAAGTGACTTCGGTCACACGGGTCCCACACGCGATCTAACTTTAACCCCGATAAAAATTCCGATCATAAATTCTTAGTCTACATATTTTTCCAGTCCATGACATATTTTTATTTCTCCAAAATATTGATACAAATTTCACACCTATCGGTACACTCACATCACAGTATTTTAACACTTAAAAATCACTATTCATCAATTTTTTCCAAATTTGCCTATTCACTCAATTTTCCGCCCTGATTCCATTTCCAGTATTACTTTTGTCATTTGAAATCTCTAACTCAGTATTTAAGCCTCAGAACACACGGTTGGCAAATTACCATTTTGCCCTTTTTGCCCATTTTGGCCATAATCCTTGGATTTTCACTAATCCACCAATTTTCATTTCACAATATAATATTAAAATACACATTTAAATATTTGAGGTGTTATAAGTTCAAACGCAGAAACAAGACAGATGCGCAAAAATAAATATATTTTTTTGTTTTTTTTTAACAGAAACGAAAATTAAAGAAAAAGAAGATGATCAAGAATCAGAAAACGATTTAGACCGATGCCATTTCCCTGGAAACGGCGCCAAATTTGACACGAGCTGACGAACTCGCGCAAATTAAAAATTATTTTTAATTAGGGTTCAGAAATTCGCAGTAAAATGGAAACCGTAATGCAGAAAATGCAAAAACTGAGAAAAGACGCGTCTGCAGAATCAAATTCCGATGCAGAATCAAAGGTGCAGAAATCGGAATCAGAAACACAAATGAGTTCAAACGCAGAAACAAGACAGATGCGCAAAAATAAATATATTTTTTTCGATTTTTTTTAACAGAAATGAAAATTAAAGAAAAAGAAGAAGATCAAGAATCAGAAAACGATTTAGACCGATGCCATTTCCCTGGAAACGGCGCCAAATTTGACACGAGCTGACGAACTCGCGCAAATTAAAAATTATTTTTAATTAGGGTTCAGAAATTTGCAGTAAAATGGAAACCATAACTCGTCTCTCAAAGAAATTGATTTGGTAAAAATCGCTTATGAAAATAGAAAATAAAAGGGGGGTTTTGGATTTCGGTTGAATAAAAGATAGAATATAAGAACTGGGATTAAAACTTCGTAATTAAAATTAACCAACCTAAGGTTAGGAATCCTAGGATGTCCTTCATTGGATAAAAATTACCAAATTCACGAATGATCTCAATTGAATCAAAATCCTTATTTTCAATTGAGAACTATCGGATCATCAAATCTGATGATTATTCCTTTTCCATAATCGCAATTGCGAACCTCAAATCGAATATCCACAATCTCACGATATTGATTTGAGTTAGGTTAAAGAAACGAATCTGGTTAGAGATTGATCGCAGATCCTCTAAATAGATCCATGGAATCCCTTCCCCTTAGGTTGATTAAAAGGGGTTTAGCCTAGCATGGCTAGGATAAACATGATTAAAATTAAAGAAAAAAGAAGAAAAAGATAAAGAACGCGAAGAACGCTTCAGAGAAAAAGTACTTGATCCTCAATTTCAAAAATTCAGAATGAATAATAGTTTCCTACTCCGCCGTCATATACCCCTACCCAAATCGGGTTAGGGTTTAGTTCTGATAGGCCAATCTGTCCAAAAGTACGAAATATAACAAATAAATTAAAATAAAACTAAAACTTGGCTTTGGGCCACTTAAGTAATGGGGTTTTAATTTAAATGACAAGTCTAATAATAAAATAAAACTTCAGCAAAACGTGTCAATCAGACAACTGTGGACCGAGATATGGCCAAAATACAGAAGTAACGTAAAGCTGAAAAATTTTGACGAAAATAAATTAAACCCAATCAAAAACTAAAAATGTAAATTAACTCAAAACATCATTATTTTATTCAAATAAATCCTAAAAATACTAACCAAGAGTAACAAATAAGTGCAATAAAAAATGAGTTATCACGCTGATAGCGCCAATGTCGCGCCAGTAGCGTGTTGGATTAAATCTTGTGTTTTTTTGTGCTTCTCAATTGGAGGCATTTCATACTCTTACTATTATGGCAGGAGTGGCTAATGTTTTTTTTCCATTAAAAAATGTGTTACCCATTATATGCTAATTAAATACAAGTCAAAGAACAAAATAGTAAAACAGTGGTATTGCCAGCATATTCAGAAGCCATAAGGAGGAGGAGCACCCTCAGCCATTGCAAGAGCTTTTTTTTTCTTAATTCATTTGAAGTATTGCCTAAAATATATATATAATGTTGCTGGAGCATACCTCATATGTGCATTTAAAGGAAATAATGAAGGTCATTAAAATTAAAAAAACAAACAAAAAGGAAAAAAATCGTGAAGAATAAATATAATAAGCGCATGTAATAAATGCAAAGTAGGATTCTTTTTTATAAATATTTAATTTTCAATATAGAAACCTAAAAGTGGTAATAATTAAAACGGTAATAAAAAAAATAGAATATCGTTATCATGAAAATCAAATCAAATCAAATTTCAATATTAGATTTAATAAATCCAGCTAATCAATGCAGAATAACAAGTGAGGTTCAAATTCTATAAATTATACCACTTCATCTCCTCTGAAGTAAACTTTCTCTTTCTGTCTACATATCTCTCTCTCCCTCCCTCTCTTTGTCTCTCTTTACATCTGTTTGTCAAGAATGGTTGCTTTTTTCTTAATAGTGACTCTAGTTTTTTTCTTTTTGTATATAATAGAGACTCTGGTTTTGAAAGCTCAACGTGAGAAGATGCTTACGGACGACGACGTTTTGGGCTTAAATCCATTCAACCTGAACATGCAAAGAAGCAATGTCCAATCTCGTGCGCAATTGGGTTACAACCACAACATGCAAATAAGCAATATCCAATCTCGTGCGCAATTCGGTCACAACCAAAACATGCAAAGAAACAATGTCCGTTCTCGTGCGCAATCGGGTTACAACCAAGACGTGCAAAGAAGTAATATCCGATCTCGTGCGCAATTGGGTTACAACCACAACGTGCAAAGAAACAATATCCAATCTCGTGCGCAATTGGGTCACAACCAAAACATGCAAAGAAGCAATATCCGATCAGGTGCCCAATTGGGTTACAACCACAACACGCAAAGAAGCAATATCCGTTCTCGTGGTGAGTTGGGTTACTACCAAAACATACAAACAAGCAATATCCGACATCTTCGTGAGTTGGCTCACTACCATAACATGCAAAGCAACAATCGCCGATCTCGTAGGGAATTGGGTTACATCGAAACCATGCTAAATAGCAATGTCCGATCTCGTGGTGAGTTGGGTCACAACCACAACATTCAAAGCAGCAATATCCGTTCTTCTTCCATCACAGATTGTTCTATTTGTCTCACGGATATTGGGTCAAGAGCAATTGGCTTGCCTTGCTCACACGTGTTTCATCGCGATTGCATCACAAAGTGGCTAACGATTCGCAATACATGTCCTTTATGTAGATGCAGTGTCTTGTCTAGGAATGATTAAGTAAACATAACGTACGCTATTTATGCATTCTTGGTCTTTGTTTCAGAGCTTGTGGCTAGCTTGTCTCTTAAATTTTTGTATTGTTCTAGTTCAGTTACTTTTCTTTGGAGTAAGCTGTCTGGGATTTTTGGAGAGTATTGCTCTGTCCCGTGGATTCGTATGGTTTCCTTTTAATTAGCTTTAGAGGTTGTCATTCTTGAAAAAAATCTTGGTTTTTATTTTGTCAAAATGTTTGCATCTTTCTTTGTAATATCCGTTTAATTAGTTTTAATCTTGATTTACTTTTTTTTTCTTGTATTGCATTTGGAAGAGTTATAAGCTTATGCAAAATCTTCACTCTAGAATCTAAAAAGCCTTCTGTTGTATGTAATGACTGGTGTTTGATCTTATACAGATCCATGTTGACACAAAAGATGACATAACATGAACATGATATATTTTTATACAAGGTGAAGAAAGAGAGGACCAATCATATGATCGGATTTTTGCTTCTGGCGCTAAAAATCAAGAGGAAAATAAATATTATAAATAGTGGAACATATTTTATGAATATTTTGAAATTTCCCACTGCTAAAGGAATTGATTTTCTTATTGCTAATGTAGCAGCTGTCTATAATGGATATTTTATGAAAATCTATTTAAGGAAATTTTGTGTAAAATTATTAATTTATTATAATTGATTTACACAATTTTCCATCAATTGATTTAAACAATTAATAATAGTAATTATTTACTATATATTAATGCAAATCTAAGTTAAATCGATAATCGTTAACTACTAGAATTATTATCTTTAACAATTATAATAATGTATTAATTAATAATTTTAATAATTTAATATTTGAGGTTATTGAATGTGAGGATACGGATCTCCTCCTAGTATATTATCATAGAAAAAATTTAACCTTGAATCATGTATATCATTATAAAATACCAAACAATATGAAATCAAAATTGGGATTATGCGTACCTTATTGGATCATCAAAAAGCCAAAAGAAAGAAGGGACTACATGCCAGATCTTCCTCTCTATCACCTATTTCGATAAAGGCAGCCTCAGCGATGAGAGCATGATGGCTTATGGAGTTTAACTCCAGTATAAATAGGCTAGAGAGAGGACCTAGCTAATAACCCAGAGAAGAGTCTGTGCCCATGGGTCCACCCATCATGGAAAACCAGCGTCACACAAAAGCCTATTACTGTCCAACTATGCCCAATAACATCAGATGCCAGAAGCCCAATCAAATGTGATCGCAATAGGCTTAGTTACAATATTTATATTGATTATAATTGATTTACACAATTTTCATCAATTTATTTAAACAATTAATAATAGTAATTATTTACTATATATTAATGCAAATCTAAGTTAAATCGATAATCGTTAACTTCTAGAATTATTATCTTTAATAATTATAATAATGGATTAATTAATACTTTTAATAATTTAATATTTGAGGTTATTGAATGTGAGGATACGGATCTCCTCCTAGTATATTATCATAGAAATATTTTAACCTTGAATCATGTATATCATTATAAAATACCAAACAATATGAAATCAAAATTGGGATTATGTGTACCTTATTGGATCATCACAAAGCCAAAAGAAAGAAGGGACTACATGCCAGATCTTCCTCTCTATCACCTATTTCGATAAAGGCAGCCTCAACGATGGGAGCTTGATGGCTTATGGAGTTTAACTCCAGTATAAATAGGCTAGAGAGAGGACCTAGCTCATAACCCAGAGAAGAGTCTATGCCCATCTGTGCCCATGGGTCCACCCATAATGGAAAACCAGGGTCACACTAAAGCCTATTGCTGCCCAACTAGGCCCAATAATATCAGATGCCAGAAGCCCAATCAAATATGATCCCAATGGGCTTAGTTACAATATTTATATTGGAATATCCATTAACCCAATTAATATTAAAATACAAAACTAATTAATTAATATTGCCCATAAAATAAAATTTCTAACATTCTACTAGTTGGTCTATATTAATTAATTTAATATTATTCTGAAAATCTTTTTAATATTATTTTGACAGTATAGCAAAAGGGTTTTATGTTTATTATGTTGTAGAAAAAGTGATTGTGTAATGTTATAGAGATTCGTTTTGCGTGCCATATTTTTTTCTTTTTCTTTTGTTTTAAAATGTGTGTGTAACATCCCGCATAATTAGTAATATACATGAGAACTATATGTTATAGATGCATGTATAGAATTCGGATTTATGGTGTAGGTTTGATGGTTTGCTAATTGTTTGATCTTTATCCTTGGATAAGACTAAGGTAATTAATTAAATTAAATCATAGGAGGATACATATGTAGACATGTGAATTTAATCATATGAGGAATATATATGTCACTAATGGACTTGTGTGTGTTATAAGGTTTTTGTGTGTGGGCTAGTGTGTGTGGACTTGCCACCCTTAGTCTTGTCTTATTGGATCCATTGTAGGTGTGGCCTATGGCCCAAGAGAGGCTTTTGGACCTAGCTAGTTCAGCCCAATGTTGAACCCAATATTACCTCTCCTAAGCCTTGTCCAACAAGGCTGCCTTATGCAGCAAGGAACACCACATGGCTAGAGGTATTTCCCACTCATTCATGCGCAAAAAGAGAGTAAATGGGACTTGGTAAATCTGCCAATTTGTTCCCTTGCTAAACCGCCACCTCACCCTTAGTTTATGCACCTTGGACTTCAATTTCTTTTCATGTAAGACACATGTACTTCTTAGCATCAATTTGGGCTGCAACTCTCCTCATTTAGGCGCACATGTAGAGAGCTTGGTGCAGATTTTTCTATGACACAAAACTGCCTAACTTGTTGACTTGGAGAACCACCTTACACCTTCCATCATGAGGCTGCCATGTGCAGATTTTTTTCATGCTTTTGGCAGTCCATCATGAGCCAAACCTGCCCTTGCTTCCACATGCATCATAAGAAGATTTTTTTTGGCTGCAACCTCTCTTTCCCATGCGCACATGGACTGCATCTATGCAGATTTTAGGCTGTCATATATGACACTTCCTTCCACTTCTTTATGTGCGCAAAACTTGGTTGATGGTGCAGAAATTTTCTGACTTAAGTCAGCCCCAAAAATCAGATTTCTTGGCTGCCACAAAGCTGTCTTGCTTGTGGACTTAGTGAACCTCCCTCACACTCCACCCTATGCGCATAACTTAGTCATTTGTGTGCAAGTCTTGGCTGTTGTGCAGAGAAAAATTCTGACTTATAACACTAACTCAGATCTGAACCTATCTCTTCCACCCCTTTTGCATGTGCCTAGAGTGTGCAAGAAGCAAGCTCCTTGCTTGTTCAAACCTTGTGTGCAGCCCCACTTCTTCAAGCAACCAGATTTGCCATGATGCCCCATCATTTCAACCTCCTCCCTTTCTTCTCTTATTTATGCGCACAAGAGGGGCTGCTCCCATTCACTTGTGCAGCCAACTCCTCTCCCCTCTCCCACACACTCTAGCTTAGCATTGCAAGCACCATTGGAGAAAGAAAGACCAAGCCAACTCCCTCTTCACTCACTCACCTCAACCATGACCTATACACCAAGCTAGTGCAAGTCTTCTTCTTCTTTTCCCCTCACTGTCCAGTTTTGTTCCTCAACCTTGAAGCTGTCCAAGTGTGTTTCTCCTCACCTTTGTGTGCGCATAGGTCCTCTCTTGAGGGTGTGGACTTGTTGTGTTGTAAAGCTAGAAGGAGGTGTGTGATTCTTGACCAAGGAGTGTGAGCTACAAGAGGTAGGCCTTGAACTTTGAACACTTTCACTTTGTAACCATGTATGTATGCTTGAATGTCTCCTTGATTATGTGTGGTTTTGGATTCAAGTGTGAGCATGGTAAAAACTAGAATGGTGGAGCTATTTCATGGTGAATTGTATGCATAAAAGTCTCATGGTCATGCTTAAGATTGTATGCCACTGTTTTGTATGATTAGGCCACTGTTTTAAAGAGAAATATGCCACTGTTTCCCTATGAATGTGCCACTGTTTTGATGATAAAATGTTCACTGTTTCGGTTCCTCAAAATCACCATTTTATGCCACTGTCTCTGCACATAAAATGCCACTGCTTTAGTCATCATATGCCACTGTTTTATGTACACAAATGCCACTGTTTTAGTCATCATATGCCACTGTTTTATGTACACAAATGCCACTGTTTTAGTCATCATATGCCACTGTTTTATGTACACAAATGCCACTGTTTTAGTCATCATATGCCACTGTTTTATGTACACAAATGCCACTGTTTTAGTCACCATATGCCACTGTTTTATGCATAAAATGCTCACTGTTTTAGTCCATAATATGCCACTGTTTTATGCATAAAATGCTCACTGTTTTAGTCCATAATATGCCACTGTTTTATGCATAAAATGCCACTGTTTTTGTCCATAAAATGCCACTGTTTTAGTCCCTAATATGCCACTGTTTCAATGTCCAAAAACCATGATTTATGCTACTGTTTTAATGCTCAAAAATGTAACCATTATGCCACTGTTTTGATGATCAACAACCACTACTTAAGCCACTGTTTTAATGTCCAAAAATCACCAATTATACCACTGTTTCAATATGCAAATATCACCACTAAAGTCACTGTTTTTAATGATCAAATGTTACCATTCATGCCATTATTTTGATGTGCAATACCTCTACTTATGTCACTGTTTTTAAGGATCAAATGCCACTGTACGTCACTGTTTTAAACGTTCAAATACCACTGTTTCTGCCACTGTTGATGTCCAAAGAGCCACTGTTTCTGTTTTAAAACGTTCACTGTTTCTGCTGTAAGGTGCCACTGTTTTTCTGCTGTAAAACGTCACTGTTTCTGTTTTAAAACGTTCACTGTTTCTGCTGTATGTTCACTGTTTTTCTGCTGTAAAACGTCACTGTTTCTGTTTTAAAACGTTCACTGTTTCTGCTGTATGTTTACTGTTTTCCTGCTGTAAAACGTCACTGTTTCTGTCCACTGTTTTTAAGGAAAATACCACTGTTTTCTGTTCACTGCCTTAAAAGAACAACTCACTGTTTCTGCTCACTGTTTTAAGCACAAACGTCACTGTTTTCTGCTGTATGCTCACTGTTTTGCTGCTGTAAACACTGCTGTATGATCACTGTTTTCCACTGTAAAAACGCTGCTGTATGCTCACTGTTTTGCTGCTGTACGACACTGCTGTATGCTCACTGTTTCTGCTGTAAATAGCCACTGTAAATGATTAGTTGTAATTGATTTAGGTGCGCTTAAGAAGTGAGATACCTCGCTGCTGTTTGGTAATATTTAAGGCACGCAAAGGTAAGTGTCAGGCGATATTACCTAATGTGACTATTGACTACTGGTATAAAATTGTGACATGATGCTCCATATTCCGTAAAAGTAATGTTCCATTATGATGAAAGGAAACTGCCAAAAATGTGCCGTGATGGCTATATGATTATGAGGTAAAGACGTTATGAGGCAGCATAACGCATATGAAAAGTATATGTGCCGTGATGGCTATATGAAAGGTATATAAGCATGCACCTTACATCATACCGCATTTTTTTCGCTTTGTGTGTGAAAGCATAGCATGACATGCATATATCATAATCATATAGGCCTTGTTTTAGAATAGTTATGTACAGGACCATGTGTTTGAGCAAGCATCATATAGGCATCCCCAAGGTACCGGGGTATGGGACACTTGGCATCAGTCCGCATAGGCCCACAGATGGAATCCACATGGAGCTCAGGTGCCAAGGGTTATTTGATTCCACTGTGAAGTGCGCGCACGACGGTGCTAAAAGCGCAAAGGAAAGGGCGTTATATACGCAATATATGAATATGATGAAAAGGAAAGGCGTTATATGCGCTATATATATGAATATGATGAAAAGGAAAAAGGAAAAGGAACAAGGATATGTTGAAGTGACTGTTTATGATTTTGTGCCTAGTTGATACTGTTATGTTACTGGTTTTGTTGCCACACTACTGGGATTATTCTCACCCCTTCGGGGCTACTATTTTTCCAAAATGGCAGGAGGACGTAAAAGCATTTGAAGGAGTGATGTTGCTATTGATTGCTGATGCGTGGATTTTCACTGTTGCTGTTTGTTTAATTGGATGACTGTAATGATTAATGTTTTGGTACTCTTGGATGACTGTAGTCTTTATCATCTTTATTTTATCTTGAACTTTTATGAACAGCGGCTATTTTGGAAAACGTTTGTGAAAAGAATTTAAGTGCTGAAATTTTTACAGTCCCCCTTACGGGTGGTGTTTTTATGAGCAAACGAACTCTGATTTACTATTATTTTATATGCACGCGAAGCCCCAAACGTGCTCTTTCTAAATCACTTGAAATATTTTTTATCGTCCAAACGGAAGTTATAAGAACTATTGAAATGCCGTATGGATTTGTATACTGCTATGAGATCCTTTGTTAGCTCATGTGACGTTAACGACTCTAATTCCGCTTAGCAAACGACTCTCTTGGGTGCACACAAGGGAGGGCGTTACACTAATTGGTATCAGAGCAGTTTGGTCCATGGATTTGCTTGTGATTGATTGAATTGATTGTTGATTGTGTTTATCTGCTGATTGACTGCCTAAATGTGCTATAGTCTAAGTATATATATTAGCTAGGGTAGTTAGATTGTTAGGACTGTTCTGTGATAAGACACGGATGCATAGTTAACTTGTCCGAATTGAACTCGAGTACCTACTTGGGACTGCTGCCACGAATAACTTGCGGTGAGCCTGATCAACTCATCTCAAGATATTGTGGGTGCAGAATCATGGCAGGTGGTCGCGGTTCAACTCGGGGAAGGTCTGGCGATGCGGAAGGAGATCTTATCACTACCTTAGGGGGACTGGCAACGTTTATTCAGACAAGTATTTTTGGATAAGTATTTTCCTAAAGCAATGAGAAGAATGAAGCACACGGAACTGCTATCACTCAGATTCTTCAGGACGACACCTGGTAGGGGTCGAGGCAGAGGTCCGCAGTTGCAGGCGCGGCCTGGAAATTTTAAGAGGAGCAATACTGTTGGTCAATCGTCAACTGGACGGCAGGGTGCGACTGTTTGTGCTACGTGTGGAAAGAATCACTTTGGAGTTTGTCGCAAGAACAACAATGCATGTTTCAGATGTGGCCAGCAAGGACTTTTCGCTTACAAATGCCCCCGGAACGCTAATCCGCAGCCTACGCAAGCACGGGTGTTCGCACTGGATGCGAAAGATGGTAATTCTCAACCTTTCTCTCTCATTTCTCTATTACAAGTTAGAAAAGAGCTCCGCAAGGGAGCAGTAGGGTATCTTTTGTCGATCGAGGCTGAGACCTCGGTTGACCATCAAATTCAGGATGTACCTGTAGTTAGAGAATTCAAGGAGGTGTTCCCGGAGGAAATACCTCGATTGCCTCCTCATAGGGAAATAGAATTTTCTATCGAACTTGTTCCTGGAGTCGGACCAATTTCCATTGCCCCGTATCGTATGGCGCCGTTGGAACTTCGCGAGTTGAAGAAGCAGATAGAAGAGCTTTTGGCAAAGGAATTTATCAGACCGAGTACTTCCCCATGGGGTGCCCCAGCCATCTTGATTAAGAAGAAGGATGGAAGTTTACGTCTGTGTGTAGATTACCGTCAGCTGAACAAAGTAACGGTGAAGAATAAGTATCCGCTACCAAGGATCGACGGTTTGATGGACCAGCTGAGAGGAGTCAGAGTCTTTTCCAAGATAGATTTACGATCGGGATACCATCAGATCCGGGTCAAACCGGAGGATATTCCAAAAACCACTTTTAGGACTCGTTATGGGCACTACGAATCTCAGGAGATGCCATTCGGACTTACAAATGCTCCAGCGGTATTCATGGACTACATGAACCGCATCTTCCGCCCATTTCTTGATCAGTTTGTTATCGACGATATTCTGATTTACTCAGCTAATGAAGAGCTGCACGCGGAACATCTGAGTATTGTCTTGCAAATATCGAAAGAGAAGCAGTTGTACGCGAAGTGGTCGAAGTGCGAGTTTTGGCTTAAAGAGGTCCAGTTTCTGGGCCATGTCATCTCATCAGAAGGCATCGCGGTGGACCCCAGCAAAGTTGAAGCTATCATGAATTGGGAACGACCCAAGACGGTCACTGAAGTAAGAAGTTTCTTAGGTCTGGCCGGATATTATCGAAGGTTTATCCAGAATTTCTCTCAGATAGTGCAACCTCTTACACGTCTCACTCGGAAGGACAAGCCTTTTGAGTGGACTGAAGCTTGCGAAGAATGTTTCTTGGAGCTGAAGAGCAGATTGACAAGTGCTCCCGTACTCACGATTCCGGATCCTACCCGAAAGTTCGAAGTATACTGTGATGCGTCGCTGAAAGGACTTGGATGCGTGTTGATGCAGGATCGTATGGCGGTAGCTTACGCATCTCGACAACTTAAGCCTCACGAAGAAAAGTATCCTACGCACGACTTGGAGTTAGCAGCTATAGTGTTCGCACTTAAAATCTGGAGGCACCACTTGTATGGTTCGCAGTTTGACGTATTCAGCGATCATAAGAGTTTGAAGTACTTGTTCGACCAGAAGGAGCTGAATATGCGGCAACGACGGTGGATGGAATTTCTGAAGGACTACGATTTAGAACTTAAATACCACCCAGGAAAGGCAAACGTGGTAGCTGACGCCCTGAGTAGGAAGACACTGCAACTCTGATGATGGAAGAGCTGAAATTGTTTGAGGCCTTTCGAGATTTGAATTTATCTGTAGACGAGAGAGGGCATAGCATAAGATTGGGAAATATAAAGGTGGAGAATGAATTGATGAGTAGAATTAAGGAGGCCCAGAAAGATGAAGAGTTAGTCCGCGAGTTGGTTGGTAACCAAGAGGAAGTAAAGGACGAGAATGACATCTGGAGATTTCCAGGACGGCTGGTCGTGCCGAAGGAAGAGTTGAAACAAGAAGTTTTCAGGAGGCTCCCAAGGGTAAGTATGCAGTTCATCCTGGATCCACGAAGATGTACCATGATTTGAAGACCTCGTTTTGGTGGCCGGGTATGAAGCGTGATATTGTTGAGTATGTATCTCGATGTTTAACTTGTCAGAAGGTGAAGTACGAACATCAGAAACCGTC
Organism: Gastrolobium villosum; assembly: GCA_032173675.1. Taxonomy (NCBI): domain Eukaryota; kingdom Viridiplantae; phylum Streptophyta; class Magnoliopsida; order Fabales; family Fabaceae; genus Gastrolobium; species Gastrolobium villosum. Next base: position 19,705 of record JAVKPL010003741.1, read on the forward strand.
GGGACTCCTTCAACCTTTGGAGATTCCCGAATGGAAGTGGGACAATATTGCGATGGATTTTGTAGTTGGACTTCCTTGGACGCGAGAAGGATATGATTCTATCTGGGTGATTGTTGATCGTTTAACGAAGTCAACTCATTTCTTGCGTGTTAGAACCACGTATGATACGGAGAGGCTTGCCAGGATTTATCTGCAGGAGATTGTGAAGCTGCACGGAGTTCCTACGAGTATTGTCAGTGATCGTGATCCCAAGTTTATATCTAAGTCTGGGAATCCTTTCAAAGAGCATTAGGGACCCAATTGAGGTTGAGTACTATTTATCATCCGCAGACCGATGGACAGACGGAACGCACCATTCAAGCTTTGGAGGACATGTTGCGAGCATGTGTTTTGGAGTTAGGAGGCAGCTGGAATAGTTACCTTTCGTTGATTGAGTTTGCTTACAACAACAGTTACCATTCCAGTATTCAGATGGCACCGTACGAAGCTCTGTATGGGAGAAAATGCAGATCACCTTTATGCTGGACAGAAGTGGGTGAGCGAAGTATGTTAGGACCTGATCTAATTCAAGAAACATCCGAACAGGTAGAGAAGATTCGGGAAAATATGCAGCGGGCTCAGGCCAGACAGAAGAGTTATTACGACAAGCGTCATAAGCCCTATCTTTC